>CAKAKR010002351.1:0-43868 GCA_916700685.1 Adelosebastes latens | reverse complement strand
GTGTCCCGTGCGTCACGTTACAATCAGCTGTTCGCTCATGTCCCGTGTCATTTTCACTGTACAAACGTAGTAGCTTTAAGCCCAACCATGTTGTTGTTTTTCTAAACCTAACTGTAGTGATTTTATTGCCAGAACCTAAGCAAGTGTTTTTGTTTACTTCACAACATTAAGCGCGTGTTTACAGCGACCGAAACAGAGTGGCGCCAAGGGGTCTGACATCAATATATGACGAGTTGACTTAGGTTTAGGCTTTAGGTTTAGGAAAAACGTCATGGTTGGGCTTAAAATAAGTACGTAAACTAAGTAAAATACATACAAAAAACTACGTAACATAAGTATGGGAAAAAACGTCACAAATGTCATTAACTAATGTAACTTATAAAACAAAACACCGGTCTCCTGGTTGAAAGTCGTGTGTTTGCTATATTTGCCTCTAAGATGTAGCCTGTGGAGTAGAAGCATATAGTTGAAAAAAATGAAAAGTTGCAATAGCTTTGCACTTACATGTGGTGTGAATATACTGTAAGTGTGCTCCGTCTAAACTGTGCGTTTAAAAGGATTAATAGCACGCTTATAATATTAGTATTCACAGATCATCAAGGTCCAGTATTGTGACTGCTCTGCCTTTAGGACTTTAACCTTGTTCCATTACAACTACACTAAAATACCAAGAATGTTACCATTTCTTGAACTGCAGTTTATCTGAAAGCAAAAATAAAAAAAAAAGCATAACAGTGAAAGACCATATAGAGTAATGTAGCTAAGATATATCTGCATTTTATAATGGAAAACATATCTAATTCATACATGGTGTGATACACAATGTGTGGGTGGTGCCAGCATACTGCTTATCTAACATGCATGCAGAGCTACCGTATGTTCTGAACACATTCTTCATTCTATTATTTTATATTTTTACCCACGAACGAGTTCCTACTCATGAGCAGGCTGCATGGCATCGAGCAGGAGGAAGCTGAATAGAAAAAGGCCATTACAGAGAACATTGCAGTCCCCATAAACCATTACAATCTGCTGCACTGTAGACTTTCCTCTTGTCATATGAAGTGCCCTGCAGGCAACAGAGTGACTGAGAGATGCAGAAGAAGAGAAATGTCTGTGGAAATTAGGACAAGCTGCCTGTTAGCATCAGCTACTGCTGGAAAACTCCAGCTTGAATTATGGGGAAAATCTGATTTTGGAAATACACTTATTTGCAGAGAGTTAGATGAGATGATACCACTCACATATCTGTCCTTTAAGTAGGAAGCTACAGCCAGGAGACGTTAGCTTAGCTTAGCATAAAGACTAGATGAAGGGGAAACAGTTTAACAGTTTTTACACTTTTGTATTTGTATAAATTAAATAAACAATATGTATAATGTGCTAATTCGTGAGCGTCAGAGGTGCTGTTAGGCAATAAAAAGGGAATAAGAGTTTTTCCCCAAAAGTCAAACAATCACTTTAAACTAGCAATAACTGATTTTTTTTGGCCACTTTGGGGCAGCGGAAACAAGCCGATATGACAAACTTGTTAGCATAGAGTTGCTTATTTACACATCCAGCAGAAATGGAGCAAAATTAGGACTAATTTGGAGTCATGTTTGTGTCCATCTGATGAATGAAAGTCCAATATTCACTCTCTTTTAGCTCTGTATTTGGTCTCCACACTCCTGAGGGAAATATCTGGCTCTTTAGCTGTTTAATGCTCGACTATGTTCACCAGCTATAGTTGCTAACTATGCCTGTCTGCTGGTCGGTGATGAACAGTTAGCGTACAGTGGGTTTTTAGAGCTTTACTGCTGAAAACAGCTGCATGACATTGAAAATGACGCTATGAGAGCAGTGGGAGTGAAATAAAACAGTGAAGTTGGTGGCCAGAAAACCAAAACAATGAGATAAAAGAGGTGAGGGGAACTGCGATATTTTCTGTGGGTTTGTCAGCACGAGCAGCGCCTTGAGTTTCGAGTTTGTAAAATGAATCATGTGGCTTGTCATAGATCACTTTTCTTGTCAGTGTGTTTGTGTTGTTTGTTTGGTTAATGAGTTACATGCACTTATGACTCACTTGGTTAATATTTCATGCTCTGGTGATGCATTTGAGATCATTAAGTCTGCAAAATCAAAGTGCACTAAACAAACCGAAGAATAAGCATCTTGTCGGGAAACAGAGTCAGCAACAACAACTCAACCCATCAGCTAATAATATTATACAAAATAACTCATGTGATCTGTAATAGTATACAGAATGTCCTCGTTGGTTTATTTGTAACTTGATTATTAACTGTTGAACCAAACGCCTGCAGGACGAATAACGATTTAGAGTCCGACACATAATCAATATAAGTTACAAACACAAACATTTGACTCAAGCAAACCTTCTAAAAACCAGAGCTAACTTTGTTTTGTTTGTGCAAAGTTCATTAACAGTCGACTTGGATTACATTTTTCAGTTTGGCAGTTTCACAAGGACGTGGGAGCCAAATGGATTTTGCTCAAAAGGAAAGAGAGATCAGTGGTTTTGAAAGGCTCCCCAGAGTTGTGTTAATGTGCTGTTTGTGACTGGTTGTTTCCCCGCGTGCTGCGGTGCCAGACCGGAGTGGAAAAAAAATCACACTGTGACACCAAAATCCCCCCCCCATCTGTCTACCCCACAGTGCTGCGAGACTGAAGTCAAGGCATCCATCAACACCGGCAGTCAACATAACCACATCTCCACCTCCTGCTGCCAGAGGCTGGGGTAAGAAACGCCCCGCTCTCAACTGCAAACGACACTGCCATCTATTAAAACAGTTTACAAAGTGCTTTGACAATCAAATCGACACTGATAAAAGTAAAAGTAAAATCAAGAAAAGAACTAAAGATAACACGATAGGAACATTAAAATAACTGGCTAAAAAAATGAGCTTTTAGGATGGATTTAATAACGACTAATATAAGCTCTTAAGGCAGGTTTTTCCACATCCTTAAACACCCGACATCACCTTCATCTTTAAGGAAAGATATTAAAATGTCAAGTAAAGCTCAGTCGTGAGATCAGAGTCTGCAGCTGCACTAAGACAATGTGACATTTTGTCCTCATCTTAATTTCAAATCAGCTTTAAAAAAGGCAACAGGCAAATAGTAAAAGCTGCTAATATCGACGTACTGTTTGTCTTCATCATGCTAGTTAATGAAATCCCTGCCGCACAAACTTTTGATTGACATTATAATGAAAAGTTCACCGAGTGACACATAATGAGAAAAACTATTTCTGGGAGACAGCTACAGAATAAAATGAAATTAAATGTTGTAAAAAAAGTTTTAGATTTGAACTCCTGAAGGTATTATTTTGTGTCTGTGTGTGTGTTGTTAGACTGGTGGCCGGTCAGGACAGTTCACCATGTGGTGACAGCAGCTCAGTGACGGGTCTGCAGCTGCAGCTGGGCAGACAGACGGTCGAGTGTTCAGCCTATGTCAAAGGTAAGAATCACACTATGAGAGTGCTGTTATAAGGAAATAAAGTAAAACTATTTGAATTATTTGGATTTCTTAGCTAAGAAGTGGCCAACTTAACTAACGTACGTTCTGTGCCTGCGTGAGAGGAAATAACTCTCCATACCATAGACTGTATATAAAGATGGACGACATGACAGCTCCCCAAAAGTGAAGCCAAAACATCTGGATCGCCCCCTGGTGGCTGGCTGCAGTATAGGTCATAAATCCCTCCATGTTAGCGGATGGGACATGGGCCAAACTAAAAAGTCAAAGTACACGTCAAATACATTTTTCCCAAAAATGGTTTCTGTCATTTTAGGTTCTTCTTATCACGCTAATGTTCAAGTGTTAATTTTCCCGATAAGTTTGGTTTTAATTAGTTATTTGATGCTATAAAAAGGGGAAAAGACGTCATGATTGAGCCGTGCTCGGCTCGCGATTGATTTGGGTGTAGGGGGCGGGACCTCGATACCACGGCTCCACCCGCCCGATCACTACTGCGCAGACTCTGCCTCCAAATGACGTCAAAATCTCAAGATGGCAGCTTCCATATCCGGGATATTTTGGCTTCACTTCTTTACATTTGGAGGAAGTGGAGATGCGTCGTCCATCTTTATATACAGTCTATGCTCCATACCAGCAGGTGGCGGTAGTCTGTATTTTTCATTCGAAAAGTGAAACCAGAAGCTGTTACAAGCTGTTGTTGTGATACAAAGATGAGACAAAGCAGCGTCATGGGCTGGCTAGTGGCAGCACCGCAAAAACTAGGGCCAAAGTTATTCAATTTCATCCTGAGGGGGACATGAATGTGTATACCAAATGTTACAGCAATACATCCAACAGTTGGAATTATATTTCACTCAAAACCACAAATGTGAACCTCCTGGTAGCGCTAGAGGAAAAGTCAGGGGGTCACCAAAGTCAGTAGGCGTCATCGTCAACCCATCAAATAGATGTTGAACTGCTGCTACTGTAACTTGGCAACTCAATGTTTTTACCTCAGGGGGACATTTGAGTGGTCACAAATGGTGCTGGTGATTTTCCAGTTGTCACAACATCTGTTCATAAGTATAATAAATGCAGTAGTAGAGAAACGCGAGTTCACCTGCTGTGTGGTTTTTCTGCAGAGATTCTGTCAAAAGAGATTTTGAGTTGGATGATATGACCTCGTCTCTGTACTTAACATTCAGACAGCACATCCTACTTTCTCCTCTTAAAAGCACCCAGGCAGAAACTTCCATTAAATTAAAAGGACAGCTGGGTCGACAAGAATATGTTAAAGCGGTAATTAACAATAATTTCAGGCAAATAAATGTCTGTTTGGCCGATCTTTCCCACTTTATATTGCCAATGCAGCCCAATAATGTCGTATGCAGTCTTTATGAAAGCTTTTACATGAGCTGCTCTAAGAGTGTCAGGTAGCTTCTTTTGAGGGGAAAATCGCTCTGTGCAGAAAAAGAAAGTGGGAAGATAATTATCATGAGCAGTAATTGTCACCATGGCTGAACAGACAAGGAACAAAACTTCATTAACAGAAAATCCAACTACTGAAGACACCGTTAATGAGGAATTTTCTTTGATTGATTTTAGGAGATAAGAGGTCACTGATCCAAAGACGAACAACAACTGCAGATTATAAATAAAAGTGGTCTAAAAGAAGGAGAGGAAAAAAGTGCCACTGTATCATCTGAGTCCTTTTGCATCACTGTCAGTCTCTGGAAGGGAATACCAGAGGTTATTTCTGTCATGAAGACGGTTGCTTTCCTTTTAAGGACACTTCAACAGTCCATTTTTTCAGTTTCTTCTTACTTGGATTTGAGCTTCAATATGGTATGTTTTGGGTTTCTGCTTTTTCTGCTTTTGTAAGACATATCAGTTCCTGTGCAGGTGAGCACATCCGTCATGGATATTTAGAAAAGCAAGAGTAAACGTTTTCATGAATAGGCGCTAGAGATGTGCCCGAACACCGGTTTTATACATCATAACCGTGACTATCGCCTCAAAGAAACCTGCCTCAAATAGCAGTTTTATGTTGAATAACTACAAAGAAGCAGCCACAGCAGGACCATGCATGGTTCTAGCTAATCTGACCAAGACTTGCTATACTAACATTAGCTTAGTATTAGCATGGTCCACAGTCCGTCACTATTATGTTCTGTTCTCAGTCTCTTACAAAATGATTTGACTGTTATTAAATCATTAAAGGGACATTATCAGCCTCATAGATATGGGTCAGTAGGGGCCTGCTACACCTAAACATGCTGCTTTATTTGTGTTCAAAACACCACTTTCATTCAGTTTTACAACGTGTTAGAACGCATTGATTTTAAGTTTCACTTTCACAACGTAGTAGGTGTAGCAGGCCCCTATTGACCTATATCTATGAGGCTTTTAACGATACATACACATTGATAACGCACATTTAATGAGCTGATAACAGTAGAATCGGGTGCAAGAAGAGACACAAACAACATGCTGCATTAAAAGTAATTTCCAGTCTGAAACTTTTAACAACAAACCTGCTTTTGTTTTGTTGTTAATGTAGCTGCTGCTAGCTGTTGCTTCATATTTACTGTATAGACATGAGTGTGGTATTAAATTTCTCATCGAACTCTCGGCAAGAAAGTGAATTAATGTATTTCCAAAAAAGTCAAACTATTCCTTCAAAGTCAGAGCTCCAAATCATTAAATTATAGAAATATAATTGTGTCCTTGCTCTGATTCATCCTGACCTTCTCCTTGTTATCTGGTCCTCACAAAGATAAAAAGACAAAGACCACACACACAGTTATTTATGTTGCAGTTCCTGTCTTGACCTACTCCTTAATTCCTCCGTACCAGTGAATGATGACTCTAATTCAATCCCAGCGCCCGACTCTTTCACCGACATTAAATTCTCACTTCGCCGCTTCAAGAGCTCATACCCATCCTCACAAGTACATACGCTTATCAGCACTCATTAACACAAGAATGAATAATTTAGTTGTGTTGGCGCTTTAACCTGGATTCAGCCTAATGTATGCATTTTCCGATGAGGGTGTTCATGAATGGGAATCATAAAATTCAGTTTCCTTCTCTTTTCTCTTTCAGAGGATGAGGCGTTTGAGCTGTGCCTGGGTCTTCAGACTCTGCTGGAACTTAAAGTAAGGTCCTCATTTGCTTTGCTAATATTTTATGAGCCTTATCATCTTTTTTTGGTGTGTATTTTTAAAGAACCAGCAGCCTGAAACGGTCACATGGCTTTTAAGCAAAGAAGAAGAAGAAAAATAAATGCTTCTGTAGTAGAAAAATTACCATTTCATGGGGAACAGATGGAGGCACAAATTCCTAAAAACAGATGCACTGAATGGTGTTATCTAAGGGGAAAAGGCTGGGCGGTGTTATTTTAGTGGCACCGCTAACTGCTAGATCCCCATTGTGCAGGTAAAACCCAGATAAGAGCGAATTGAGGACATCGTGTGAGGTTGAATTTTGAATTTGCACATTTGAAAAATGCAATTTAAACATCATTGGCAAACTGAGGGCAGTGCTCTCTGTTATTTCGCTATTCCATCTGGTTAATATCCTCCTAAAATCTAATTAGAAAGGGACTTGAGGGTATTAAAGGATCATGTGCTCCTTTTTCTTAATTTTGTAAATTAGCCCTTAAGGACTATGTAATGTAAAATGAACATTTCCCTCCAATCTCACCCCTCTGCTGAGCTCGATCTGCAAATATAAAAACAATATAGTAAATAATTATGATTACTGGTAAACTATCATAGGGTTTATTGAAATATTTATCAGAGACTGCAAAAGCAACTGATCCCCGCTTTCTACTGAAGGACTCAGAGATATAAAACGTCGTCCTTGTGGTCAAGGTATCCACATACAACAGTTCATATAAAAATAAACTTCTTTGTCTTTACATAAGTACGTAAGTTACGTGACAAATAAATCAACATATATGTATTTGAATTACAGTGCATTACTTTTGTAGGTATAGCTATGAAACACTTTTACGTGTGGAATTTTTTGGTGATTATAGCAGCTTCTGGAGATATACATGGGAAACCATGGGAACCAACCACCACTAATTATGTTTCACTATGCGTTTCCTCTCACAGTGCTGCCTGGACCTGAGCAGCCGGGTCCTGAAGCTGCAGGGCTGCGGCGAGGAGCTGCCCTTCCTGAACCCTTCGACCGACAGCCAGTGCCAACACGACACCAACGAGAACCTGTGAGCGCGACTCGACGGCGGCGACCACTTCCTCCAATCTACACTGGTTGCAGCAACGTGGCGAAGCGCGATGCCGTTTGTGTCTGGACGAGTCCGATCACAGTGACGCTGCCAGAACATGGACGAGCACTCGCCACCGTCGTTCTTGAGTTTACATCATCGTGTTTGTAGAATTAAGACATTCACCATGATTATCTCTTATATTAAATTAGTCTAGTTTACAGAGCGGGGGAACGCCGCCTGTTATGAGCCGATCTGATCTCTGAGAGTCTAATCATTCTTTATGATTATATATTGTATATTCACACCAATTCCTCTGTTGAGCTGCTTGGGTACACTGATGTGCTCTAAAAGGGAATTATAATCATTTAAAGTGAACTTTAGTGGAATATTTTGTGATTTGGCTGTACGAAAATTACTTTAAGTCATCAAGTAAATAAAAAAAAGTGTTAATTGTAAATCATTTCAGTTTAGATGGTGTGAAAGGAATCGTTTTATACTTTTGGACGCATGCTAATTTTCTTACCAAGTTATATGAGAAGATACAACGCTCATGTCTGTGTGGTAAATACAGCCAGCAGCCAGTTAGCTTAGCATAAAGACTGGAAACAAGGGGAAACAGCTAGCCTGGCTCTGTCCAAAGGTTAACAAAATCCACCTACAAGCACCTTTAAAGCTCAATAATTAACCTCTTACACCTCTGTTTAATCCGTACAAACACTGAAATGTTAAGACACAAGTTGCAGTTTTATAGTAGAGGTAGTCTGCAACTTGCCATTTCAGTGTATGTACTAGGGATGTCACGATACCAGAAATTTAGTAGTCGATACCAATACCAGTGAAATTCCATGATTCTCGACAACAATTCGATACCGCGGTAAAAAACAAAAGTAAAACAATAAATCCCATGTACTTCAACATCATACTGTTTTTTTTAGGAAGTTAAACAGGTCATAATTCGCTCTCTATTATCTATTTTATATTGCTGTGAAAACATCTCCTTCAAACAAAAACTACATTTTTCAAGATTACATTTGAACACATCATGATAACGTTTAAATTTACCTTAATTTTTACTGAATAGAGCCTGAGCGCATCACAATGTAAGTCAATGGCACCTCCCATGTTGACATCGGCAGGACCAGAGCTAGTTAACATTAGCTGCCGGATAGCAGCACAGTCCTGCACGGACCTAACAGCTAACGTTAACTAGCGCTCCTCTTGCCGATTTGTTTGCCATGTAGCATTATCAGGGAAAGAATAGGGTGCGTCGATAGTGAGTTTACTGCGTCCAAAACACACTTTCTATCGTCCCCAGGACAACGGGACGATGATAGTCTTGAGCCCTGACGGTACCTGCGGTAGGCTACTGTAGAAAAATGAGTACGAAAAAAAATAGATTTTGGCATCAACTTGGTATCGAAGTATCAGTTCTTGTGACATCCCTAGTTTGTACCGATTAAACCAGTGGCTGCTTGGACGGAGGGCTAGCTATTTCCCCCTGTTTCCAGTCTTTTGCTAAGCAGCTTCATATTTCCCGTACAGACATTAAAGAGAGGCATCAATCTTCTCACTTTACTCTCGTCAAGAATGAATAAGCGTATTTCCAAATTGTCAAACTATTCCTTGAAGAATCAACATGACCCGTCTAAAAAGTGTCGGTACTCAGGATCCCCTCTCCAGTGTGTTAAAAGGAGAAGTTTTTTTGAAGTCTTGTGTAGGTTTGCACCAGGCTACCTCTTTAAAAAAACAAGGACGGGTTCTTATCCTGAATTTAAAAAAGAGATCTGAGGAAAACACCTTTTTCTGATGTACTTATATTCAGCTTTATAAAACCCCCTTTACTCTCTTTCCCCATCAAAAGACTGATTCTAGTTTTCCAGGAGCAGTCTGTCACTAGACTGAATTACAGTAGTTCCCTGTAAATCCCCTCCAATAAAAATAGACTTCAGGCCAGCCAGCGAAACATATTTGACTCAGCTACAGAAATATCAAAAACATTCCATCTGCATGACTTTGTAAAGTTCTGCCTTTGTATAAGTCTGCATGTTTGTGTACTACAGTCTGAAGGGGCTGTATGTGTGTGTTTATGTGTGTGTGTGTGTGCGTTAGGGAGTGAAAGCAGGGTTTTTTCATGCCTTGTTTTGGTTTCACACGGGAAAAAGTGGAATATATTCCCCCCAAAACCAGTCCATCGAGCTCCGGTCAGAACAAGCTGCCAAAAGCCGACCCCAGCTGCCTTCCCTCTCTGCCTCTATCAGGAGATTAATACCACTCGGCTGAGGCTGCGCTCTGTGCCAAGGCCCCTCTTCACGCTTCATCTTTATTCGGTCTTCTTCGTGTATTTACCACCTTTTTTCTTGCTGATATTATTCACTTTGACGCCTCATGTTTGTCACAAGAAAAACTCCCCACTCCAGTGCCACCTGCCTCTCTCTCAGTGTTTTCATAGTGTGGAGAATCAGGAACCGCCTCAGATCATGCTGTGCTTTAACAACACCTGAGCCGTGCCGTGCTTTTTGACTGTGCTTCAGTATCCATCTGACCTCTCCGCGGAGGTCATCCACACGTAGATTTGTTTCTCTTTGATGTGCTAGTGACCTTCCTACGCCGTACGTATGAGAGGAATCGATGTATGACAGAAATTTATTTTTGGTGTTTCTCTTCTTCTGAACAGTATTTTCTCTGCCTAATAAAAATATGTATTCTGGCTAGCTCTGGTTGTATTCATAATCTTAATATTAGCTGACAAAGTGCGGAAGGAGTGACGGGCCGATTTGGAGGCGCAGAGCATCATTATGTGAAAGGGCAGCCGTTTAATCTCCGTCTGTCTGAATAATGTGAACCAGCAGACTGGTTGTGGGAGGGCTCCACGAGGAGACAGACTTGTTTTACTGGACTTCACATTGATTCTCATGGTCTGTACTCGCCTACGCCCCTGTACTGTATGTGCCCTTCGCTGGTACATCCTGCTATATTAAGAACCCGTCATGTCAGAACAGAGAAAGCAGATGTTCCCACAGCATCACGGGGCTTCGACAGTTGATCCCTCTCACCATTGAAGGCTATATTGCCCTTCTTCCATGACACAGATAGAAGAAAGTCCCAAGACAAGTCTTTCAGTCTCAAGTCCAGCTTTAAAGGAGCAGTGTGTAGGATTTAGTGGCCTCTAGTGGTGTGGTTGCAGATTGCCGCCAACTAAATATACCTCTGATCAACCCTCCCTTTCCAAGCGTGTCGGAGAATTTACGGTGGCCTTCAGGTAACATAAATACATGAAAGGCTCTTGCTGACAGTGCACAACTCAGTCGGCAGAAAAAATGTTGGCTTTGTATGTTTCCTCAAACCACGGGATACGTTGAATGTTGACGTTTCTGAACCAAAAATAAGTTTCAAAAATATGTTTTATATCAGCCTCGTATCACGCTGGCGGAAACGCACAATGCCACGTGGTTAATGTTGGGAAACGATTGGTTAGGTTTAGGCAACAAATCTGTTTGGTTAAGGTTAGAAAAAAGATCATGGTTTGTGTTCAAATAATAACGTAACAACGTAACGCAATAACCGTAATTACGTAAATAAATAATCAACCCTGTGTCCTACAAAATTACGTTCCCATACAACTAAACTGCATTCTCAATTACGTTTCGAGGGAAAGATATTTTCTCCCAGATTACGGTCACAGTTGTAAACAGTTTTAAACACGTGGTTATTTAACGTTGTAAACTGAAACAAAACAAAACAACTTGGTTAAGTTTACTAAAAATACATCATGGTTTGGTTTAAAATGACTATGTTTGTTAGGTTAGTAAGCTACAGACGTTATTTAAAATAAGTAAACGTTGACTTTACATCACGTTGACTCACGCGGGACTCAAACAGCGGTTTCCTGGGTGAAAGTCCTGTGTTTGTTTGACTGTTTGACCCATCCATCCATCCGTCTTCCCATCCGCCCTTAGTGGACTTTCTCTTACCATGCAACTTTCAATAACGGTTGGTTGATATATTACATCACTTGCTTTGACTGAATGCAAAAACATCAACATTCAACGTAACCACAGAAACGTACAATGCCAACATTTTTTCCTGGCGTCAGGGCTGCAGAGCAACATGGCGGACTCCTTGAAGAGGACCCGCTCACTATGTGTAGATATGAAGGGCTCATTCTAAGCTAACGAAAACACAACAATTTTAAGTTTCAGGTGATTATACACTAATGGAAACATAGTTATTAGTATTATATTCCATTCCTACACACTGTTCCTTTAAGTCCTGCAGGGTAAGTCAAGTCTCAGGTCTTCATAATCAAGATGTCTCTCGTGTCTCTGAATGCTGACCGGAATGATGTGTTAATGGTGTTTTTTACATAACTGAGAGGTGAAGTCCTTTCCATGCACAGGCCTCACAATTGAATATTCAAGCTGGTGCAAAACTTAACTATAAACTAGACAATAAATTAAATTAACAATAAATTAAATTGCTAATTAATAGTTTTACTCATTTATCAAACAAAAAAGCCAAACATTTGCAGGTACCAGCTTCTCAAATGTGAGTACTTTTTTCCATTTTATAATATTTATATTATATATAACCTTCCCTATTTTCTAACATTTTATAGACTTCATGAAAAATTAAGCAATATTACTAATTGATGGTGAACATTTTGTTGCAGCCCTAATTCAAGCTTTGTGTGTTACTGTCTTGTTTATTTTTTATTGATCTATGTATTTACTAGATCCAAATGTGAAACTTGAACGTTAGAAATATAAAAACTTGACTCAAGTCTACTGGTAGTCACGTCTCAGTCAAGTCAAAGTCCTTATTAACTGCCTCTCCCCATGTACTGTATTATTATATCATTATAATACAGATGGCACTGTGACAAGACCGAGAAAAACAATAGACGGCAAAACTAATGAGACCAGACGGTAAACCTACAGGTGCACAGCTACAGAAATGTCTAACTAATTTAGTCACCACAAAACAAATCCTCCACTGCCGTTATTTCTTGGTTCAGGGACACATCTGCATTCGATTGGTATTTCATTTCTGGTTTGACACGGCTGTTTCCTCACAAACTACATTCATCTTGTCAGAGCTGTCGGGCGATGCTATTTCTTTCTGTTTGTTCAGGCTCTGTGTGACTGCTCCCGGCACCGGCAAGCCTTGAAGGGAAGACGTGGAAAGAACATCACAGGAACATGAAATTACAACAAACCTTGTTAGAGAAGATCCCCCTCAATACGCCCCCTCCCTTGTTTTGAGTCACTTTGAGCACCACATCCTGTCAGCGCTGCAGCAGGTAACACCTCTGCTAGGAAAGCACCATTAGTCACAGATTCTCTCTTTATGCTCGTGTCCTTAGACATCTACACAGCAGATGCTTTATGTCAAAACCACAAACTGATCACTTGAGACGCCGCCGGTCATGAAAAGAAATGTGTCGACTTTCTGACCTTTAAGTTGAGCTTTAGGCAGCAGGTGTTGCATAAAGCAACGCATCTCATCCTCTCATACAGTATGCATGTCTCATTTAGAGGGCAGATGTTGACTATTGCAGTAGAGGGGGACTCACTGATCTGCAGCCGGCGATGACTAATATAAATCTGCACCCAGAGGACACACAGCAACACGGTGATCTCCCCAGGCTTTCAGTGCCCACTAGACTCACAGTACACGGCCTGTGTGCTTAACCACCCATGTTATTGTATTTATGGATAATTAGTGAGTGAGGAGAGCGTGGACATGTCCTCAGAATAAAACATTTTATGAGTTATTATAACGATTGTAGTCTCGTCTCAAGTGTCAAATTCATTTAAAGGAGTCAGCTTGGTGTTATTCTATAACCTGTTAATGCAAATTTGTTTTAACGCCACTAATTTCTTAAGCAATTAATCTTCCCGAGGTTGTAGCAGACTCAGTTTTAAAGCGAAGAGTGAAGATACTGTCATCATATGAAACTACAAAACGTAAGGAATCCATTAGTACCAACCATGTCATACTAGCTTGTTGAGAAGGAGGTTAAATAACGCTCCACACTTAGGCTAAATTTTAGCGAGGAAAAACTGTAATGGCCTTTTTCAAAAGGGTCCCTTGACCTCTGACCTCCAGATATGTGAATGAAAATGGGTTCTATGGGTTCCCACAATCTCCCCTTTACAGACATGCCCACTTTATGATAATCACATGCAGTTTGGGGCAAGTCATAGTCAAGTCAGCACACTGACACACTGACAGCTGTTGTTGCCTGTTGAGCTGCAGTTTGCCATGTTTTGATTTTGAGCATATTTTTTATGCTAAATGCAGTACCTGTGAGGGTTTCTGGACAATATTTGTCATTGTTTTATGTTGTTAATTGATTTCCAATAATAAATATATACTTACATTTGCATAAAGCAAGCACATTTGTCCACTCCCATGTTGATAAGAGTATTAAATACTTGACAAATTTCCCTTTAAGGTGCATATTGAACAGATACAAAATGTGCGATTCATTTTTGATTAATCGTGATTAAATATTGCAACCGATTGATAGCCCTAGTTATTCTACATTTTTCTTACCGTCAACAAACTCCATTAAAAGACCAAAACCCCAAACAATGTGTTCGTCCATCTCTCAATATTTTCTGAATTCCTGACCATGTCTGTGGCACTCAGCCCCGAGTTAATGGCAATCCATCCAATACCTGCTGAGATATTTCAGTCTGGACCAAAGCGGTGGGTCGCCAACATTGATCTCTAGAGCTCTGCTGGCTAAAAGTGAGACTTTAAGCCTCCATATGAAACTCCAATTTGCAGTTGACTTTTTGGATTTTCGCTCTACTTCACACAATTAGAGTCTGTGGAAATCTATAGAGGGCAGAAAGACTTTTCCTTTGTCACAGAGCAGCCAACTCCTCCATCCAGACCCTCATCACAGCCCGTTTATTTACTTTCCCCGTCACCAGAAATAGCTTTCTATCTCTTTTTGTCCTTCATCTCTATCAATAGCATCTCCTCCCTCCATCTGTTGAAGAGTTTCACTCTCTCTCACACAGCGCAGCTCCGTAGGCTCGATTAACTCAGTGGGAACGACCCACAAGCCTTAACCCCGGAGACTGAAGTAGGGGTGTTGTGAGGGGAATATTGATCAGTCCTCTGTGGTGAGGTTGGCTGTTATGCAACACAGTGCCAGTGAGTGGGAGATGCTCCACAGAGGGTTTGAAATAAGACGGAGAAAACATTCAAGCTCTGGCCCGGAAAGAATCACATGGAAATGAACATGCAAATAGAGAAACGGCTATCGTTTCACGCTGTAGAGAGTAAGGGCAGAAAAAGACAAATGCAACGATTATGTCATGTCACAGTTATCGTAACTCCTGCACAATCTTATGAACTGTGAACACCATTAACGTCAGCATCCATAATTATGACTGGAAAACTGTGATTCTTCAGAAAGCTATGATATATATCCAACTTTGCACTAAATACAACTTCAGTCTCACGAAGGCGTATAAATAGCACGACATTACATGGACATTTCGTGTGTCATTTGTACGCCCCATAACAAAACTACGATAATATCCGTAGTTAGGTTTAGGCAACGAAACCACTTAGTTAAGGTCTTCGAACACCAAATCCGTATTTTTTGTCCAAAATTGGCGCACATTTAAAAATAATTATGACCTCACGATGTGACAATCGCGTTTACACACCAACATTTTTGTCCTTCATTAAAGTTTTCAGAACAGGTTAAATTTTCTGCGTTTTTTTTCGCATCTGTCAAAAGCCAAAAGAGGGTTGTTTGACCACTCAGAGCCACCGTAAATGCAAACGTCATCATCCAATATGGTGTCTGATAAACATTCACTTCGTCAGAGCACTTTAGGATAAAGAAATAATAGAATACAGAGATGTGAAATTTACAGATAGATCAGTTTTGTCTCGTATTACGAATTTTCACAAAAAAATAGAATAATAAAACGCATCGAACTCAGTGTTCAAGGTTTCGGTGCATAACATTTTTTATTTGATGACGGATTTAAAAACCGCACATGAAAAATATGGACTTAGATATGGTGTGCAAAAACCTTTAGGTTTAGGAAAAACGTCAGGTTGGGCTTAAAATAAGTACGTTATCTAAGTAAAATACATACGGAAACAACGTAACATAACTACGGAAAACACTACTTGCAAAACAAAACACCTGTCTTGAACACCGGTTTCCTGGTTGAAAGTCTTGTGTTTGTTGGACCCATCCACCCCCCTTCTTTATTGCTTTTTATTCTACGTCACTAGCGCACTAGCATATTTACACAGATGTTTTTACATTGGACTCAGTACAGACTACATGGCGTACACATGACATGGCAAAAGCAAGAAAGGCTTTCTTATCGCACGCTAAATGCCTCGCGCAATATCGTGTCATTCATGCCTGAAAAAGCAAACAAACATGGACGCCTGTCAGCCGGCATGCTAACATTAGCATGTTTGTTAAGCATGTAGCTGCATAACATGCTGGCACATACTATGTTAACATTCATTTTAAAGTACAGATGCAGACGAGGGAGTTCAGACAGTAGTTTTGTATTCTGTCACATATTTAAGTGTTGCACATGTAAAGTCGACTAAGGAACTCCATCCTTCGCAAACCAACGCAGCTACAACTCTACACCTCCTTTCTGTGGGAGAAATATTCTTTCTTTCCTTGTTGTATAAAAAAAAAAAATCTTGTGTCATGATTGATTCTGTACTTTATCTTAAAAAAGGCACTCCAAAATAAATCCCACATGCTGAAAAAATGATGTGGGGATCAATTAAAACATTCTTTTTCTATTCATCCTTGCACGGACTACCTTTCATACTTAATGTCAAAGTGAGTTAGAAAGAAGCATTAGCCGGTCACATCTGAGGCGTGCTGTTCCACCGATCACAACACTGCATCCATAAAATGTATTACATAAAAACCAAACACTTTCAGGCTACTCTGTATAATAAAAGCAGCCAGTCAGATTGAAATCCTCTCTGCGTCTGCAGAGATAAAAACCTCTTGGCTATTAACGCTGCCTGTTGTGCTGTTCATCCTGCAGCTCTCCCCCAGCGAGCGTGGAGGAGATGATGAAATGCCGCAGAATTAAGCCTGACGCAGACAAAATTGGATGCTGTTAATCAGCGGTGTCAGTTCCCTCAGCGGCTCGGAGCTGCTGATGGAACGTGATGGAGCTTGTGTCAAGCCCTCCCACCCACGTTTGGAAGCTTGGGGGTCCAGCTGTCTGTCAGTCAGGATCAGATCCATATTACCACACCCACCTCCCACTGAGCCACCAGGACCGAGCATGGGCTCCGGGCAAAGGGTGAGGAGGGGGGTGATCATGTTAACTGGCAGGACAAATTAAGAGTTACGCCGCACAATATAATGTAATTCATATATCTCACTAATACAGTCATTGTCTCCCTCCTCCTGTACAGTTATAACAGACCTGAAGACGAGCTTCAGCTAAAAACCCTGATTCATGTTCATGATTCAAAGCCTGCACATCTTCAGGTACTCAAGCAAACACAGCCATCCCTGCCTGCCATTTGTGATTCATCAGCATTGTATTCAAGGAGTATGAGATGTTTAAATGGAAAGCGTCTTTGTGAGTGAATGAATCACTAGCCCGGTTCAACTTGGATTGTGCAATCAAACATAATAGCTGCATATATTTCTCTGAAATCAGGTTCAGGTATACGAGTGCATCAAACGAGACGATGAGTCGAAAAAGTCTTTTGATTGACGAGGATGACGAATGACTTGTCAGCCATGATAAGAACTTTGTGAAATGGTAAGGAAGGGAGCTTTAGCCTTGGACACACGGGGCCATCCTTTACCAAAGAGTTCAACAATTGTAGGGCTGAGTATCAGGACTCGATACCCGAAATAACCCAGTACCAAGTAGTATCGAAACTTCTCCACAAAAAAACACAATTGAAACCGAACCATGGGCTTTGTTGAACCGTTGGATCACACAAGCTGCAAGAAGTTAAAGTTTACAATGCCCCTCTGACCTGATACTATCACATAAGCGATCATCTCGCATCCCAATCGCCAGTTCTGGCCTCCAAGTCGTCCATTAATTCCTGATAATGGACACCTCGTTGGGCATTATCCCTTACATTATGCCACAAGTGCAAAGGATTTTCTTTCAAGATGTGTTGAGATGAAAATGAAACTGAAAATGTGCTCGAGATATTTCTGGGTCATGTCTAGAAGGTAATCCTCAAGTTGTGAAACTCTCACAAGAAGGTTAAGGTTAGGCATTGACCTTGAATAGTTAGGTTAGGTTAAGTCATCGGGGAGCGTGTCTCGCGAGCGTTTTCGGAACTTCTAGACACAACCATATTTCTGTCCCTGAATTCTGGGTATTACTTGAAAATGTTGGATATTGGTGCCAATATGATACCTGAGTTTTGGAACCAATAACTCAACAACACTTGTGATATCTTAGTTTTGGGACTATAAACATATTTAAAGCCATTTTTTTCCATTTAAAAAAAATATACCAAACTGCTTAGTGCATAGTATTAAAAAAAGACTGAATAAAATATAGTCTAAAAATAGAAACATTTCTTGATTTGGATCAGAAAATATAAGCAAGCCTAAAAAACTAAGCAAGCATTCAAATGCCAACTTTAAATACTTAATAATTTTCTTTAGTAAATGGTTTACATTTATGTCTGTACTCACTCAGTCATACTGAAGTCTCTGCTCCATGAATATTTCTAAAAAGAAAGAGAAAGACACACAATTTCAGATTATTCAGATCCAGTTTTGGTCTACTGAAGCTCAAAGTGAGATACAGTATGCACCATATGTCCTCTGCAGAACCCTATAGCTGGCTCTACAGCACAGAACGTTACTGTATATACTGTAGATCTAAGATTATGTTTAGCACTGTGGTGAATCCATGCATAGTTCTCTCTCATTACGAGAAAAGGATTGTGGGAGTTGTGTGGAAATCTGCAGAGAGGGTGTGAAAATCTTTATGATAACACCACTTTTACATTTTAATTAGGCACTGCTTTAGTGCTGAAACAAATTTGACAATACATTAATCAAGTAAAAATGTCTTAAATGTGCTGCTTTTCTCATTTTAAAATACATTTTTATTGATTAATCTGCCACTTATTTTCTCGATTAATTGTTTGGCCTAAAAAGTGTCCGAAAACTGAGAAATAGGACATCACGATGACACATTTAAATGTCAGAAAAACCAAAGCTAATTAAATTAAATGGATGTATAACAGAGAAAGGCAGAAAATCATCACATGTGAGAGGTTGAAATCAGAAGATGTTTCAATCAGTTAATCAATCGGCTAATCGTTTCAGCTGCAGCCTCAGTGTCAACATGGATTGGAAAATGTAATAATGTTAAATGATGATAAAGTTTGATAGCAGAATAAACCGGCTTCTAGGAGAATAAACCGCCTTCTAGGAAACGACCTAACGTGACACCAACCAACCAAACTGTGTAGGAAGTTGGTGGGAACAGTGACAGCGAAGCATCATCAGCACAAACAGGCGCCATGACAACCAATTGTCTGAACGCCAACAGTTGTACATATTTACAGAACTTACAGCGGCTGTGACCCGACGCTGGAGGTTGAGGAGGGTGGGAGGATGTGATGTGTGCTTTAGGAACTGGGTGGGCTGTCAGTTTTCTATTCAGATCACACAGGAGATTTTCTTCATTTTCAGCGGTGACATTTTAGCAGATTATTCAAGATATTATTCAAGACTTTGGAAAAGAAGTTTAAAGCTCCTTTAAAGTTGGATGAAATCATTATAATCTATTTTCTATTCAGTTTTTTTTCTATGAAGCCTAAATATAATGTCTTGACTTTATTTATATTCATACAGAAATCATGTTAGTCCTTATAGTTAGGCTGCAAAATAGACGCTTAATATTGTATTTGAACTGATATATATTTATATATATAATATGTATCTGAAACCAAAGGCTGCAGCATCCATTCATAGAGCATGTTTGTTTGCCTCAAGGGAGAGTGGTTTCATGCTGTCATGTTCTATAGACGGGGTCCTCGTGATGGGTTTATTACTCAGTAAATGTCTCATGGCTGTGGTCTTTTATAGATATTAAAGTCATGGTACATGTTGACATCTCAACCTTTTTTTTGACTTGTGACCTCCATGAACAAAGTCATACCTTAAATGTTAGCAGGTCTGTCTCTGGGAATGCCGGTCTGTCTGTCTGTCTGTCAGTCCACTGCTTCGGTTCAGACTGAAACAGACAAATATCTCAACTGTTGGATGGCTCGCCATAAAAACATTGTATGAATATTCATGATCCCCAGATGATGAAGCCTACTGACGCTACCATGAGGTTGACATTTATGGTTTTGAGCAGAATGTCTAACTACTAGCCTCAGCTGTACTTTGTTTAGTCCTAATCAACAAATGTTAGATTGCTAATACGCTAAACTAAAACATGGTAAACATTATACTTACTAATCAGCATGTTAGCATCGTCACAGTGGTGCGTTGAGCTAAATGCTAACGTCAGCATGCTCGCAATGATAAAGTACAGCCGCACAGAGCTGCTAGCGTGACTGTAGACTTTTAGTCTTATTATTTGACCTTTTTTTAGCTTATTTATTTGATTTTACTTCATGTTAAAAACGCAAAAAAAGTTTTTAAAAAGTATAAAGTATATTTGTAAAATAAAAACAAAAATAGAAAAGAAAAAATTAAATCATTAAAATATTTAATGAAAAAATAAAAAAATAAAGATTAAATAAAAAATAATAAACAATTCAATGAAAAAAACAATACAAATCCATTTTTTAAACTACATGTAAAAATATATATATTTAAAATAAAAACAAAAATAGAAGTTAAAATAATAAATAATTGAAATATTTAATGAGAAAATACAAAAATAAAAAATTGAATTAAAAATGAGTAAAATGTGAAATAAACAAAATAAAATAAATAAATGATGTATATACAACAAGTAAAATAAGAATCTATATTAAAAACAGATTCTCTGCTCTACAAAAAAAAAGTGAAATCTGTTCCTGCTGGTGACAAAGAGTTATTTTGGAAATCTAGACTTTAACATTTACTCCATAAGTCATCGAAATGATCCCAAAAACTCCTGACCCTGTAATCGGGGCTGTATGACATTTTTCTACTTGAAACATTGCTGTGGTACCATGATAACCTTTTTAACTCCTTAGGGTATTGAATAGAAAAAAGCTACACGGATCCACGCTGCATAACAACTAACTCTCCAGAGGGAATATTTCCCTTGTGGGCCAACTTCCAGATGATAATAACGCTGCTAAAAAAGGGTAATTTGGGCTTCAGTTATAGTCAATAGAGGAAATGATGTGGCTAAAATGGCTGCAGACACATCCATACACACACAAATACACACAGGGTCAGTGACCTCTGTGTGGTCATGTCCAGGGTCAGATGTCTGAGACGTGTTTTATGTCCAGTCTGTCTGCTCAGGGAGCAAAAGTCACCGGATCCATCACTGGAAACCAGCGGGGACGCTGCATACTGAACGGGCTGACATTTTATTTTCTCTGGGGAACCAGGAGACGGACGGTTAATTTAAACACAACCGTGTCCAAACTAACAGACCTCATTCCATGTATAACAGATAGGATCCATAAGAACAACAAGGCCACGTATCGGCCCCGTTCTGCTTGACCATTAATGGTCATGAACACAAATCAGTCTGAGCTAAATGAGCAGGAATGTTCACCGCTTATAAGGACAAACTGCAGCTGAACGCTGGATGTGTTGACTTTGTGAGTAACAAGGTTAACTTATCATCTGCTAATTTAAATGACTACTTGACTTAACATTTGTGAGGTGAACATTTCATTATCGTAATAAATCATAATATAACCTACAAAACACTTGCTCGTTTTATGAGCTGAAGAACTCATTAGCTCTTATCGAGTTCCCTTATTAAAATGACACCAATCAAAATGAGGAGATTAACAGAAGGGGACCGGTATCAACTACGCTGGCCTTCAGGTAACATAAAACGTGAAATGCTCTCTCTAGAGCCAGAGCTCATTGTAAGCTAACGAAAACAACAACGATTCTTAGTTTCAGGTGATTATACACTAATGAAAACACAGTTATGAATATTATATTCCATTTCTGCTAACAGATCCCCGAAATCCTACATACTGTTCCTTTAATGGCTTTAATGAAGGCAAACAAACCACGACCTGACAGCTTGATCTGTGGCGCTCTGAGAGCATTTGCGCGGTCCTATAGGTGAAGCCTCCCCCTGGCACGTCCTCTAAAGCGCAGAAACACAGGGGAGATGAGAGGCTGCGGCCTACCAGGACACCTGAGCCTTCATTTACCCTTTTACACAAACACACACTAATTTATATTGCATGAGAAAAAGAGAGGCAGTGTACATAGATGGTTATAGGATCCTCCCGTCGGGAACAGTGGGTGATTCCCTGCAGGCACTGACAAACAACACAGCCGTCTCACTGCCATGTATATCTCATGCACCAAATGTTGTATTATGTAACATCTGAAGCGCTTTATATCTTTGAGATGATACACCAGATAAAAAAGAGACTGCACAGGATGAAAAGGAAAAAGGCACTCGCTTATATGGTTGATGTTTTTTAACAGCGTGTCAGCGCTAACTGACAGCAGCATAATGCCACCGCTGATCCTCCTCACTCATAAATTCACACACTCTCTAACCGGTGAAAACAGGACTTTAAGCAGTATGTTATTTCCCTGCATTGAGCCTCATGCTTTCATCCTGTCAGCAACCTGCTGGACAGAATACCAATGACAGAGGCTGTGTGTACATTTGAAATTACAGCCAGCAGCGAGCAGATCAGAAACCTGAACCTGACACGTCTGTCTGCGGGGAACGCGAATAACAAGACCAGCAGCACAGGAGACAGACATTCAGTGTTTATTAACAGAGTATTTACAGTCAAGGTGGGAAAACAGAGACAGCAGTGTGTTGATGTGTGTGTGTGTGTTAAGTCTGTGAATCCTTGTAGAGAACATTGGCCACCATTGCTCTCACTGCTGCCGGGTCCTCGGTATCTGTGGACGGGAAACACAAATGTGGCAATGACCACTGACATGAGACACTCAGTGTGTGACCAGATAAACATTATCAGGACTGTCGTACCGGTTAAAACTTCTTCTTCTTCTTTGGTAGGGAGTCATACGATGGTGCATTGTAAGTAAAAAATAAATAAATTACAGAGCTGGGGGTTAATATTTCATTTTTATTTAAGAAAGGAAAAACTCAGACATTCTCTGAGATTAAAGTGGTAAATTTACGAGAAAAAAACTCACAAATTTGCGAGAAAAAAACTTAAATATTCTGAGATTAAAGTGGCAAATTTACAAGAAAGAAACTCACAAATTTATGAGAAAAAAATTTAATATTCTTTGAAATTAAAATGTTAAAATTACAAGAATTTTTTTTTACAAATTTGCAAAGAAAACCTTGAATATTCTCTGAGATTAAAGTGGTAAATTTACAAGAAAAAAACATACAAATTTACGAGAAAAAAAGTTGAATATTCTCTGAGATTCAAGTGGCAAAATTAGGAGAAAAAACTCAAATTTCCGGGAAAAAACTCAGATATTCTCTGATGTTAAAGTGGCAAATTTACAGGAAAAAACTCACAAACTCCCTCCCCCAATTCTGTACATTTCTTTTTACCTACAATGGCCCTATTACACCGTCAACCGACAAACTATAGCGAAACTAGTCAAAACTAGCTGATGATTGAATGTAGGAGGAACTGTCCATATTCAGAAACCATCCCAAGTTGTGATGAAGAGCTGACAGACTCTTCATCCTCACTGTTTGGCTAAAGGGCAGTTATTAATGTGAATGAACAGCAGGGAAGAGCCTGAGAGCTGCTATTGACATTTCTAAGAGGTCAGGGTGAGGCAGCTAAGACAGCTAAGACACCTACAGTGCAAAGTTTTCCTTTCATTTACTTTTTTTACTTTTAGTATTTGTTCTTCTGTGTGTTTTAATGGGTATATGTTTTAGTAAGACTGCATATGAAATGAAATGCACTTCAAGCCATTTTTGATGGCACTTTGGTTGAGATTTAACATGTATGCTCATAAAACATGCAAAGCCAAATATCCCCTCCTCCACACTCTACATATCAGACACATTTTTACACTTTTTTTTGTCTGCAGTTTTTTTTTTTTTTACTGCAATCTCTCCCCCTCTCCATTTCCACGTCCCCCAGCTGCTACAGCAGACATTTTCCACACTGTGTTAGGTAACAAGCCTGAGAAATCCTAGTCAAAAGAAACACAACAGGCCCAGAGGTTGAATTATTAACAGAGGCAGCAGGATGCTACGCTAACACCACCACCAGGCTTCAGAAAAAACAGCTGGAACCTGCATTTTCATCTGCAATCATAATGCTCCAGCGAGTCTTACTAATCATGTGTTAGTGTGTCATCATTTTTCCCTCACTAAATAGGTTTCCACTCATTTAACAGAGGTTTTACTGACACAAAACGGTTGACTAGGTGGTCATCCATGCAGACCTAAAACACTAATTTGTGATTTAATCAGATTTATCCTTTAAAAAAAAAAAAAAAGGTTTTATATATATTACATGTATGGAGGCTGAAAATACACTCGGGCAGATTAATGTTCTAACACAAGGAAATTAACAGGAAAAATAATAACCATTGTGCGCATTCACAATGATTAACCAACTTATTGACTTAGTTAAACATTGTGTTTGTCAGGAGAAAGAAGCTGGATGGCAATTTTCCAGAGAGAGAGAGGAGGGTAAAAAGATAAAGAGAAACGAGTCAGAGAGCGGCTTCCTCGGCTTCTGTGGTCTGTGTGTTCGTGGATTACAGCCTCTCTAAAAATACTCAAGTCTTTTCAGCACAGTTGACTGACAGGATACAGATTTATACACACTTGGATGTAGAAATGAAACATTGGATTTGAGGCTTCCTGAATTAATTTCCTCCCTGACCTCTTCTTCTATGTGTGTGCAGATTTGTAAAAGGGACAACGGGCCTCGTGCAACAAAAGTTTGGCGTCTCTTTCACCAAAATGTCTCAGAGAGAAAAAAAAAATAATTTATCACTGCAGAGCTTCATATATTCACATATTTATCAGTCAGTAGTGATAAGGGACTAGGGCTGTGTATTGGCAAGAATCTGGCGATACGATACGCATCATGATACAGGGGTAACGATTCAATATATCGTGATATACTGCGATACTGTAAGCAAGTGATATATTGCGATTTTAAAATCTAATTTCAGCAAAACTGTCATAGTATAAAGAACACACCACCATATGCATAAAATAGGAGTGAAACACTTTTTTTATGCAATCAGAACAGAGGGATCTGCATTTGCATTTATGACATCACTATCACAAAATATACTATCGTGATACTCAATTGTATCTATGTTTTCTTACACCCCTAGTTTCAACTCGATGAACGCCTCCTGTTCATGAGGAGGTGTGAATTCGGGAGGTGCCCTTACTAAACTGCTGCATAAGGCTGCTTCTGCTCCGTTTGTGAGCAAGTTTCATTCAACAAAAATTGTCTCCAAGAGAAAAAATAAGAATTTCAGAGCTTCAGGACCCTGTTGTTGGAAATCAGCAGACGAAAATGTAATATATTTGGTAGAGTCAGTACTGTTAGGGGACCCGAAACAATTAGAAAATATGAATATAGCTGCTTACAATGTGTCCACAGAGCAGCGCTGCATAAAGAAGGAATGGTTTGATATGAGTTTAATGCTAAAACAAGTCTACAGCCATGCTGTGTGAGGCTGTACTAAATGGTAGTGTCAGCGTGCTTAAATGCTCACAATGATAATGCTAACATGCAGGTACAATGTTTACCATGTTCACCATCTTAATTTAGCATGTTGGCATGCCAACAGTTGTTAATTAGCACTAAACACAAAGTACAGTTGAAGCTGACGGGGGTGTCATTAGTTTTGCAGGTATTTGGTCATAGATATTGTAAGTATTGGACACATTTTGACCTGATGATGACCTTGAGACATTTCAGTCTGGACTACAGAGGTAGACAGACCAGTGTTACCATCCCTGGATAAAAATAAGTGACCACACCAAAATATGCTACTAAAATCTAAAAAGAAAAAAAGTTCTCTTAAATCACTCATACGTGCCGACGTAAGAAAGAATGTGTTTGTTGGAGTCGTTCCCGAGTGAGGCCATTAAACTCGCCAGCGAGCAGGATCTTGTTAGCAGTAAAATCTGCCACGTGGGGATCAGGTTTTATTCTCCCCTCCTCGTTAGTATTCAGGTCAGACTGATTGTTACAACTGGATGGCAAACAAGTTGACAACAAATAGTCTCAGTTGGTCTCTTGTCCAATTACAACAACAAACACTGGAGAAGTCGGGTCGAATCTGACGAAGGATGCTCTAATCTGAGCTGAATCAGCTTCCTAATGAGTTGTTGGGTGTACTCACCGACTCCCAGCGCCTTCAGGTGACTCGTAAACTCAGGCTTCTCCTCCAGGACTCGTAACATGTTGGTGGACTCCATGCGCTCCAGCTGAACCTTCCAGTAGATGTAGATCTTGTGGTTGAAGCTGACGTACACCAGACAGGGGCTGTTCTTACCCTCCTTACATGTGTACTGACCTGCAACCACACAAGAACACACTCAAAATACATATATTACAGATGTTTTTTTACCCAACATGTGGCTGTGATATAGTGTGTTATGTGAATCCCAATGCACACATCAGCAACGCTGTGCTGCCTGGAGACTAATGCGTGTCTCTGTGGCAGAGCCAGCTTCCCCACAAACAGAAACAATCTAATCTGCTTTAATGATCCCACAGAGCAGAGAGAGAGAGTAGAGTGGACGGGAGGGGTCGACTGTTTTCACAAACAAACCAGCCAGATCGAACAAAGTCTCTTTCTCTAATCCACTTACTACTGTTCATGTCATATTAGCTCCCTCAAATAAACAGCGGCTTGTTCAAACACTGCAGAAAGATTTGAAGAGGACAGACAGAGAGAAGAAAGTAGGAGGAAGAGCAAAGACTGTGTGAGCCCGAAGCTCAACGGTGCCACCTGTTGGTGCGGTTGGGAACCTCCGGCTCCAAAGTAAAATAGGCACCAGATATATAAGATCATTTTGGGGGGTCAAGTATGAGGTCTTTCACCTGCACAGAAGGCGTTGACGTTCTCATCGAACTGGAACCGCACGACCGTCCGATTGTGGTCAATGATGTAGGTTTGACCGTCCCAGGCGCACGCCACCACCTCCTCTCTGCCGTCTCCCTGCAAGCAAACACACGTCCTCGCCATCATTCTCAAAACAACCTCTCCAAATGTTAATATAGTGCTGAAATTACTCTGTGATTAATCAATCACTATTTCTATTTTAAGGGTAACTTCGGTATTTTTCAGCCTCGACCCTATTTTCCCATGTTTTTGTGTCTAACTGACTAATGAGGACAACAATTTCTGAAATTGGTCCAGTATAGAGGGAGAACACTGTAACCGGCAGCCGCTAAAAGGGCTGTAATGTAATCATTTGGGGCAACTCCTCACCATCAATGTACGTTCACTAACAGTGCTTGTTTTAGCCACTGGGTCCTTTCCATAATATTGTCCGACACTTATAGCAACAATCTGAGCCTGTCAGTGGCAATACTGGACCAATTTCAAAAAGTGTTGTCCCTATTAGTCACTTAGACACAAAAACATGGGTTGAAACATGGTTGAAAAATACCAATGTTACCCTTTAACACCAGACTGATAAGTACGGTTTAACTGCCCACTCAGGTTGACAGTTTCAAGCCTCTGGGTGTGGTCAGGTTTGTGCTATATTGCACCTGTAACTACACCCCACCATAGTGATGTCACAGCGTCCTGGAGGACATCTATAATATACCTATCACTGCAGCAAGGTGAGAAGTTAAACCAGCAAAAACAAGATTCCCAGCTGCTATTAAATTGCTTTTTAAAGTCGTGTATAAAGCAAAAATGCCAAACTTTTAATCAAATATGTTTGCACAAATCCAACATTTTTTTTAAAATGAATTTAGCTCTATATAAAAACACAAACTCACAGTGACGTCGAGCT
This sequence comes from Adelosebastes latens, assembly GCA_916700685.1. NCBI lineage: Eukaryota > Metazoa > Chordata > Actinopteri > Perciformes > Sebastidae > Adelosebastes > Adelosebastes latens. The sequence goes on along the minus strand of CAKAKR010002351.1, from coordinate 16,040 downwards.
TCTGCAGCGCAAACAGCTGATGATCCACCTGGACGGACCACAACAGCTGCTCTGAGCTGTCCATCAACTTCAGGGTCCCTGTAACATGTGAAGGTAAAAAGAGACATTAAGTATAATATTTAATACTTATTGTTCTACCTGTTTTAATTGCTACTGCTATTAGAAATAAAGAATACATCAAGAAATACTGGACAAAAACACTGATTCTGACAAGTTTGCTTTTAATGGCTCCTTTGAGAAATTAATTTATTCAAGGGCAAGGTTTGTAATGTGTCCATGTGTGGCTGATAGCAACAATGAAAAGCTACCTACAAATCTGTTATAAGGAATCAAAATGAGTCCAATAAAAGGGAACAGCAGAATGAACTAAACATATTCTTGCCAACAAGGTGAGAAAATCATCTTCTGACACGTCCACACTTTGGTATCTTTGACAAATAATCCCTGAAATGATGATGAAGTACAGCAACAGTTTCTCTTACTGTTCCTCATATAATCTCTAATGGAATTGTAATTTCTTTTCTCTGTGCTCATCCAGGTGTCACCAAGAGGGAGCTTGTAAGAGTAAAACGTTGGCAGCTGAAAGCATTAAGTGATTATAATCCCTCTGGATCCTCTCCTTTAAATATTGATGGACTCTCCAGCTGCTCTGAGAGCAGTTTGCCAGTTATCTGTTATCTTTTTTTATGCTAAATGCAGTACCTGTGAGGGTTTCTGGACAATATTTGTCATTGTTTTGTGTTGTTAATTAATTTTCAATAATAAATATATACATACATTTGCATAAAGCAGCATATTTGTCCTCTCCCATGTTGATAAGAGTATTAAATACTTGACAAATCTCCCTTTAAGGTACATTTTGAACAGATAAAAAATGTGCGATTAATCTGCGAATAATTGCGATTAAATATTTTAATTGATTGACAGCCCTAATATACACTAGTGTTCTTGCCATTTTTTTCTCTAAAATGTGTTTAAAATTTACGACTTACCATCTAAAGTACAGAGAGCGAACAGCCCACAAGTAGATGATTCCTCTTTTGAGCCTGATGAAAAACAGAGATCAAAATGGTTATAGTTAGATCCCTTACTTCCATTAAATGTTGTGTATAGTAAAGAAAAACTCGTGAGTGTCTGTTTGGTACCTTTACTGATGCTGCCGATGAGATGAGTGGAAACATTCTTGTTGTGAATCCGCCCAGTGGTCAGATGGAGAACTATGTCTCTGGATGGTCCCTCACTGTGAGCAAAGAAATCAAAACACAATTAATGTCACCAATCACAGTTTCTTAGGTCGATAACTTCTGTTTGTAACAGCGTCTACCTCCCGGGGGTGGCGGGGGCGTCTTCTCCAGAGCCAGTGGAGTCCTGTTGTGTCCAGGAACACAGCAGGATGGCGTAGCCGCAGCCTGGCTGAGACACCATCAGCTCTGGTAAACCCTCTGGACCCGGGTTCACCGACAAACTGTCCACCTGCACCACAGACATCAGCATTAAACATCTGGCCTTCACTTTGTGCGATTACATAATAAGCTTATATTTCACTGTACAGGATGACTTTATTTCTATGTGTTGCACATAAATAGCCACTTAACGCCTGTCATACCTATCCAGTAAGGCTGGACAATATAAAACTCTATGAATCAGCCTACCATAATAACATATTACCATCATGTCTGACCCCGACAATGTCCTGAACAGTGAATACAAATTGTTGACATCAAATTGTAGATACAGTGTTCCACTATTTAATAAGGTTAAATAGGTTAACAAGATTTGCACGGATACTGTTCTATTTTTCTATTATTGTATATTGTACATAGCATTCTGCTCTATTTTTATGTTTAATGTACATTGTACTTTTCTTTCTGTATCTATTTCTTGTACTTATTTCTTATACTTTGTGTTTCCTTGTAAACGGCACTCAGAGCAGAAGGCAAAGGAAGAATTTCATTGTACAGGGAAACTTGTTTTAACTGTGTACATGACAATAAACGCTTTGACTTTGACGGTTAGACTGAAGCACTCTATTGTGCACCTGTCAATCCTAAAATTAAAACTGGAGCCTAATCGCAGATCAAATGTACGTTGAAGGGTCTGAATATATTGTCTGGGGTGATTGATTGTAATGGTGTGTGAAATGTATGCATCCTTGTTTCCTGTCTTCAGTTTTTTGTCTTTGGAGCTGCTGAGATGCAAGAAACATGCCAGACTTGATCTGACAATAAACTAATATCATCATCATATGTTGCGATAATAACTAACGTAGCTGAAGCGAAGTGTACCTGCCCCTCCAGAAGCCATTTCTTCAGCAGAACCAGCTGTCCAGATCCTAGCTCTGAACCGTCAGACGGCTCCTCCCAGCGGAAAGCTCGCACCACTCGGTCTGTGTAGCCCACCACCAGCTCACAGCGGCCGTCACCGTCTACGGTACAGACATGCACACGCTGTAGTCACATTCAAAAAGCACAACACACAGGATGCATATATAATAAAGTGATTTACCGATATCACTAATGAGAATGACTTTGGTGTTGGCAGGGATATGTTGGGTGAAGAGCGGCTTCTGCTCATCAAACGACATGAATTCATGCTGACTGGATGAATCTGATTTACTGGCAGTGGCTGCTGTCAGGTCAAAGAGGTGAAACCAGCCCTCCGCTCCAACAGCGACCACAAAGTTCTGTCAAACAGGAAAAAAAAACACAATGTTGGGAACATCATCACTAAGATATTCATGACACGCTGCTGCTGATCATTTCAGAACTTACCTTTCCTTTGTTGCAGACGTCTCCAACTGCAACACAGGTCAGCTGCCAAACCAAAACACATCATATGAGTAAGAGAAATAAATCTATGAAATCATGAGTCCTGGTTTCTGTACTGACCATGCCCACGCAGGTTCTGGTGACCCAGGGTTTGGAGTCGTCATTTTTGTACACAAGCAGCTTTCCGTTGGTGTCGCCCACAACCAGCTCGTTCAACTAGAACGGAGAAAGACAGCACATTTATTTTGCTATAATATGGAACCACCACTATTTAAACACCCTGAAGAATAATCTGAATCTTAATCATGGTTTATGTCCTAATATTTTGCTTTGACTTGCTCTTTTTGACTAATATATCTTCTGGTTTCTAAAAAAGGAGGAATATCGGAGTGAAGCCACAAAGTAAAGTATGAATGTTTTCTCAGGTGTGTTGGCAAGGAGACAAAAACAATATCAAGAAAAAGATGCATGCACACTGAATTCATGCTCCCAAAACAATACATTGAGTATATTACATCTTCATTATGTATACTCAGCATGTGACCAAAAGGTCCATATAGACTTGACATGGTAGGTAGGTACTTTATTAATCCCCGAGGGGAAATTTCTGAGTTACAGCAGCAAAAGATAGAACAAGCACACAACAAGATTAAGAATAGAATAAGAATAAATAAGATACAAAATAGGCATTAGCAATAAATACTCTTAAAAGCTGGTTAGCAAGTGCCAGTACTAATGTCCAAAATGGATCAAAATGGACATGGATCATATGAGTGTGGGTTTTATTTGAAGCCCTAACATCAATAACATCAGCATGTACAGATCAAATTTAGGGCTGCAACTAAACATTATTTAATCTTGGTTAATTATTTGGTCCAACATCTCTCACAAAATTGAGAAAAAATGCAAATTACAGTGTCATATATTTGTCTGAGCAACTGTCCAAAACCTAAATATATTAATATATATATTATTATCATATACCAAAATATATGAATATATATATTCATATATTTATTTAAATATATATATTCATATATTTTGGTTTTGGACAGATGCTCAGACAAATATATATATGATATATAAATTCATATATATTAATATATATATAAATAAATAAATATCAATATATATATAAATAATAAAAGACAAGAAAAATGATCAAATTCTCAGATGTGAGAAGCATTCAGTATTTGAATATGTTGCACACATAACTTTTGATTTGTGACCTTATTTCTATCCAGATAGGATGCCTTCAAGTACTTTTATTTACTTTATTCCATATCAAGGACAACACACATAAATAAAAAACTTAAATTAGACTGCCTCTGAGATTTTATGCAGAGAACATTTCTGCAACTTTACAAACATTAGACGAGAGCAAATAAAAAGCAGTCTACCTTGTATGGAGAGAGCAATCAAAAGTATTGTTCTCACCCCAACTACATGCATGTTTTGAGCATTTTAAGGACTGAACTCAATCTGCATCTTTTTCCAGGTCTGTTAGTTTACATTGCTCGATGCCCACAAGTGAACAAACTTTAATGTAACATTCGGCTATAATATAATTAATGAGCTGTGAACAGATGAACCTAAAACTAGAGTTATCTTACTCACAGAGTCGTTGTCTGCATCTCCCAGACAGATAGCATGAGGAAACAGAGTTCCTGTAAAGTCCAAGCTGACACGTTGGACGTAGTTCAAGGACCTCATAGCTACAGATGTTAGCTAGATTATGAACCAGCTAAACATCTGGCCAGCTGCTGTTAGCATTAGTTAATTAAGGCTGATCAGCTGTGAAGTTGCTAGCTCCTTGCTAGTAAACAATAGCACATGACCCGAGGAAGTACGGAAGCTCAGTAGAGACAAACTACTTCGCGAACATTACCGCGGTTCTTCTAATATTATTAGGTGGTAAAATATCGACATCTAGCGGTGCATGTGTGTAAGTGCACCAAAACGCAAAAAAGTTTTATTTTTTATCAAATATCCAATGGAAAAAAGTTCAGATATTGTCTTCAAGATATACTAACAAATCTAAAAGGTTTTTTGTTTGTTTGTTTGTTTGTTTTTTGTGCAGTTCAGGGAATATCAATCAAACTTGTGTTGGCTTGCTTCGACAAGATATCTAAAAAATATATTTCTTTACTAAATCATGTTTTTATTTTGCAATCATGGGATAATCATTTAAACTGGTGTTGGTTAATTCATTTTTAAGAATGGCTTTTATCTGTTTTAACAAATGAACTCTTCAGATGTTTCAGACTTCTCCAACAAAACATTAATTGCAACAAATAATAAATGATATTGATAGAAATTGCTGCTCAAACAGCTGTCCCTATACATATTTTTTTTATTCGTTAAAACATTTCTGTTCCCTTTTTTCACTGCTATAGAAAGATGTTCTGTTGGTTTTTTTTATGTCTGCAGTTCAGAAAAAGCACATTATTATATCTTATATGTATCTTTTCAGCAAAAGCTACATTCACATAAGCAGTTATTATAACAGAAAACCTTGATTTAATATTGCATTGAAAATATTCAGCACTCCAATTCAGACCTTAAAATGTAAATTGTACAAGATCTGAACAGTCTGAACAGCTGACATTTCTTGCTTTATTTATTTGATTTTCTTATTTCATGTTTTATCTACCCTTTAACCTCTTGCATATTTCTTCTATTATTGTTTGGTATTGCACAGTTTTGTAACATACAGCTTTTGTATTTTCCTCCCAGTGGTTAAGTGCCACTGTTGTCCTCTAGAGAAACATTAATTGCAACAAATAAGAAATGATATTGATAGAAATTGTTCTTTCTGTTGACTTTCTAGAGAAACAACCAAACAGCTGTCCCTATACAGTCTTTTTTTAAAAGGTTTTGTCAAATTTATTTGTTAAAACATGTCTTTTCCTTTTTTCACTGTTATAGAAATATGTTCTATTTGTTTTTTATGTCTGCAATGTCTGCAGTTAAAAAAACACTATATCTTAAATATATCTTTTTAATCATTTTAGCAAAATTTTAAATGCACAAAAGTAATTTTCACAAGAGAATATCTTGATTTAAAATGCAACAGTAAACATTCAGTGCTCCAACACCAAAGCCTTAAATAATGTAAATTGTACCAGATGTCTGAAGTTGAAGTTGTCTGAACAGCTGAATTTTTTTGTTTTATTTATTTGTTTTTCTTATTTTATGTTATATCTACCCTTTAACCTCTTGCATATTTCTGCTATTATTGATATATATATTGATATAAATTGTTCTTTCTGTTGACTTTCTAGAGAAACAACCTAACAACTGCCCCTATACATAGTTTTTTTCAAATTTATTTGTTAAAACATGTCTTTTCCTTTTTTCACTGCTATTTCACTGTTTGTTTTTTATGTCTGCAGTTAAAAAAACCCCCACTAAATCTTAAATATATCTTTTTAATCATTTTAGCAAAATTTCAAATGCACAAAAGTAGTTTTCATAAGAGAATATCTTAATTTAAAATGAAACAGTACATTAAAAACATTCAGTGTTCCAACCCCAAAGCCTTAAATAATGTAAATTGTACAAGATAATTATGTGAACAGCTGAATTTTTTTGTTTTATTTATTAGTTTTTCTTATTTTATGTTGTATTTACCCTTTAACCTCTTGCACATTTCTGATATTATTGTTTGGTATTGCAGTTTTGTAACATGGGTAAAAAAGTTGTAATTTACTCCCAGTGGTTAAGTACCACTGTTGTCCTCTGGAGGGCGACGTTCAATTACAACTTTTCATGTCAGACAGAAATCAACCCATTCAAGAGGGAGGAGGTGTTTACACAAACATCACAGAGGCAGAATAACATTACAGAAATAGTTGTTTTTAAAATGCTATAAGCTCATTGTAACAGGTGGGTGGACTGTATGTTTTGTTTACTTTTCTCCCTCTCCAGTCCTCCTCCTTTTATTTCTATCACTTTATTATACTGTCTTCTTGTTGTAGGCTATAAACATGTATGAATTATGTGGAAAAACTAATAAAAAAGTTGCTCATTTTAACTTTTAGTACAACTACTTTTAGAGGGCAGAACCATACTACATTTCTGACAAAGCTTCTGAGTCCATGTGTGCTGAAATATTTACACCATGTACTAAAGTTTGTGCATCATTTTGAGGAAAATCTAATGTTTTCTATACAAAATGTACAACAGATTCATTAAACCCTGCAGTGAAAATATCCATTTACAACGATTAAACTTTTGCAACATGAAAGTACATTTTTGCACATATTTTGTATGTTAAATAAAAAAGAGTAACTGCTAAACATTAAACATATACCCATTACATCCAGCCACCCTTTCACATCTGTGCTGGTCTTGTCAAAAACTAAATAGTTTCTGGCAGTCAATATTTAAAAAACTTTTTCAGATGTTTTGGAAGTATAGAACCTTCTGCTACTACTGTAGTATTTGGAGTAGCACCACAAGACATACATCTCAAAGAATATGATAGCTTTTGCATCTCTCTTAGCTAGACGACTTATACTCCTTAAATGGAAGGAGGAGAATCCTCCAACCTTCAGGATGTGGTTTAAAGATCTCATACATCATTTGGTATTGGAGAAGATTCGCTATACTACAAGAGGGTGTGCTCAGACATGTTATGCTTTATGGAGACCCTTTTTAATCTATATAGAAAAAATGGATACCACTGACGTTGAAGTTTTAAACTGCTGACCTCAAATTACATATAATTCACAACTTATACTTAGTTTTTTTTATTTATTTATTATTATTATTTTTAATTTACTTATTTTTCTGTTGTTTTTTTTATCCTTTCCTTTTTTTTAATTCTTTTTTTTTGTTTTTATTTATTTTTTTGTTTTTGTTTGGTATACGTTTCATTTATGTTGCTATCAGATTTAATTCATTTATATGTATAAATGTAATTGTTTATGAAATTAACTCTGCTTATTTAATGGTGCAGTAATACTGTTATAGGGATGGTTTATACAATTATTTATTGGATTTTGTACAGAATACCAATAAAAAGACTTTGAGCAAAAAAAAAAAAAATAAATAAATAAACATACAGTATACCCATTACTAATGGTGCACCTGCTGAAAGAAAACAAAACACAGTCAGAAAACTGTTTTTTAATGACAAACAAATTGAAAGATTATCTCTCCCATCACACACAAAGTGTGGATGATACGGCTGCTTATGAGTTTTTGTTTTATTGTCTCCACAACTCCATAAAGAAAAGAGAAAAAGAAATACAGAAAGTGGTAAAAGAAGAACTCAGGCGCCCAGATGTCATATTAATTATTACACTCAGCTATGACTGGAAAGCCCCTTAGAGGAAAAGGAGCCTCTGGAAGAGCACAAGACCAGCAGAGAGAGAGAGAGAGCGAGAGAGAGAGAGAGAGAGAGAGAGAGAGAGAGAGAGAGAGAGAGAGAAAGTCCTCACAAAGCACTAATTGGACTCTGGAAGCCCACTGACAGGCCATGGATAGGTTTCAGAAAGGAGAGAGGCTGAATAGAACCCACGCTTCTTTTCTAAACTCTCTTGCTGCGACAAAAAAAGGGAGAGAGAGAGAATAAAGGGGGGAGGGAAAGAAAAGAAAGTATTGGTGGTGTGTGTGTGTGTGTGTGCCTGTGTGTGTGTGTGTGTGTGTGTGTGTGTGTGTGGAGGGGGTCCTCAATGCAAGCTTGATTTTGAATGCCAACAGCAGAAAAATTGCACAATTTATTACAATCCCCTCTTCAAGACGCGCATGCACGGACGCACGCGCACTGAAATAAAGAAACAGAGGAGGGGTGGTGGGGGGGTATTTGCACACACGCGCACAGAAATGTATTGTACACGCACACACATGGAAAGACACAAACACACAGAAAGAGAAGAACTTCATGCGTAAAAACTTGAAAAATTACGTACAAACTGGAAAAAAAATCTGTTTTTGTTTTACGGCACGCACACGCACCGCACATGCACGCGCAAACACACACGCACACACACATTCATTGTAAGCACGCGTGGAAAGTCACCCAAACATGAATAGAAGAACTTCATGCGTAAAAACTGAAAAATGACGCACGAACTGGAAAACACTGTTTTACTGCATATATACGCGCACTGCACGCGCAAACACACACACACACACACACACGCACGCATTCATTGTAAGCACGCGTGGAAAGTCATACAAACATGGGTATGAGTAGAGCTCCGTGCGTAAAAACTGAAAAATTACGCACAAACTGGAAAAAGTCTGCACACTCTCTGTGTTATTGCACTGCCACGTGCATGCGCACACACACGCACACACAGGCATTCATTGTACACACGCTTGGATAAGTCACACACAAACACGGATAGAAAAAGAACTTCGTGCGTAAAAACTGAAAAAATTACGCACAAACTGGAAAACAATGTGTTTTTACTGCATATAAGCGCACTACACACACACGCATTAATTGTAAGCACGCGTGGAAAGTCACACAAACATGGGTAGAGAAGAACTTCGTGCGTAAAAACATAAAATTACGCAAACTGGAAAAAAAATAAATCAGTTTTTCTGTTTTAGTGCACGTACACGCACCGCACACGCAAACACACACACACACACACGCATTCATTGTACACAAGCGTGTAAAAGTCTCACAAACACGGATAGAAGAACTTCATGCGTAAAAACTGCAAAACTGACGCACAAACTGGAAAACAATGTGTTTTACTGCATATACGCGCACTGCACACGCACGCGCAAACACACAGAGAGGCTAATATATATAATATACAGCTCGTCTTGGTTTTGTTCTGCGCTGACAGACGTGTTTTATCATCCTGCTACTTCTTCAAAGCGACAATAATGGAGAGAGCACACAGTACTGTAACCGTATCTGGTGTATCTAATCCAACACAAAGCCTCCTCTCCTCGGGGCTCCTCCGTTCCGCCTGTTCGAGGCTGTGTTGGACTGATGATCTGCTCCAATCAAAGTGGAAAATTCAGCCTCTGATGCACAATGGTGCCTCAAATGAGCGTCTGTAACGCGAACAATAAAAGTAGACTGAGCGACTGATTTACATGCAGAAGCTCTGAGATATAAACTCCAGCATGAGGAGCAGAAGTTCTGCTGGATGTTCATCATGGAGAGAGCTGTCTTTCAGCACCACACAGCCAATAAAACATACTTCTTATTCTGAATTATCAATATGTTTTCTTCATTTTAAAGCTCTATTACTCTGGAGAAGTGGAAGGTTTTTGAATTAAAACAAAACAAAACATTATTTATTCTTCAAAACACAAACTAAGGAAACACTTTCCCATTATTTTCTTCACCAGACTCTTATTTAAAAACACCCCCTAATGTATGACTCTGATTGTTTTGATGTCACCTGTTGAAGTGAAACTTTGAAAGGCAACTCGAAGTGCGTCAGTAGAGTGAAACACACAAAGGGGGAAGTCCTCACACTCATCTTAACTTCACAAAAAGTCCATATGAGACATGACTTATCAGGACAGATTGATATATTAAGATAAGATAAGATGAACCTTTATTAATCCCCGGAGGGAAATTCAGGTGTCAAAGCAGCAACATCAGCAAACATCAGCAAACAGAGTGAAACACAGGAAAGGTAAAGGTATACAAAAATGATAAAAACAATAATAGAGATATAAAAGATACAGAGTGAATGGGTGAACAAAGTGTGTACAGTCCGTCAATAAATACATGTAGTATGTGCAATAAATAAATGTAATATGTGCATATGTGCAGTCTATAAAGTGGTATATAGGATGTATATATTGGGGCTGATACTTGGTCAAAGTTACTATTAGTGATAATATCCCTAAATGGCCAAATTAGAGAGTTTTTCATTATATTTGATCTCCAAAATAATGACGAAAAAACAGGAAATACAGCTAATAAAAGTTGCAAAAAAACAAATGATTTGTATTCACTTATTAAACATGAACACAAACAGGTTGATTGTTTTGGAACAAAACACTAAATGTGCTATATAGTTTTTACTCTGTCGTGAAACATCTTGTCCTCTGTGTTAAAAACTTTCCTCTCCACTATACGCAGCGCACCTTCTGACACCAGTGATGGATAGAAAGAAAAAAACTCACCACTGACTTGTTTGTTTAGTGCTTCAAGTGGCACGCGTCCGGCGCGCGCAACGCACCGGCACCGGAGCACGAGCCCAAGGTGAACCCACGCGACCAGGAGGGCGTGGCCAGTCCAGCATCCAGCAGTGTTGAAAAGCAGTGGCGTCTGTCCTCGAGCACTCAGAGCAGCTTTGAGGAGCGCGCGAGGCAGCAGCTGCAGCGCACTGAAACCAAGTGCACGTGAACGGCACGAGCCTAGAGACTTGGTGATTCTTTATATATTTTTTTTTATTTTTTTTTTTAACTGAGTATGGACTTCTTCTTCTTTGTTTTTTGCTTTGATTTTGAATGTTGAGGCTGTTTTCTCTCATCTACTTAAAAGTTGGTTGATAGATAATTACAAAACAGTGGATTGCATATATGAAAACAGCCTTGAAATAAAAAAGTATATAAAAAAAAAAGAGAATGGACTTCACAGCCACGATGGAGATTAACATGAGCCAGCAGCAGCTGATGCCTCCAGCTTGTTTCTTCTCCACTGCTGCTCAGAGCATCCAGCTGAGTCCGAGCGGCAGCAGCCAGAGCGGCAGCAGCGGCAAGTCCGCGTCCAAGCAGCCGAACAAACACCGCTCCTCTTCGCCGGAGCTGCTGCGCTGCAAACGTCGGCTGAACTTCGCCGGGTTCGGCTACAGTCTGCCACCGCAGCAGCCGCACGCGGTGGCGCGGCGGAACGAGAGGGAGCGCAACCGGGTGAAGCTGGTGAACAACGGCTTCGCCACGCTGCGCGAACACGTCCCCAACGGAGCCGCCAACAAGAAGATGAGCAAAGTGGAGACGCTGCGCTCCGCGGTGGAGTACATCCGCGCTCTGCAGCAGCTGCTGGACGAACACGACGCGGTGAGCGCGGCGTTCCAGTCCGGCGTGCTGTCGCCCAGCATGTCGCAGGGATACTCTGCTGAGATGAACTCCATGGCCGGTTCACCGGTGTCTTCATACTCATCAGAGGAGGGCTCCTACGATCCGCTCAGTCCAGAGGAGCAGGAGCTGCTGGACTTCACCAACTGGTTCTGAAGCATCCATATATAAGGTGAGAATAGACTTTATCATATATATATATATATATTTAAGAACCTTAAACATGCACTATCTGCCTTTAAACATGCACTATCTGCTTCTATCTGCCTTTAAACATGCACTATCTGCTTCTATCTGCCTTTAAACATGCACTATCTACCTGCTTCTAAACATGCACTATCTGCTTCTATCTGCTTTTAAACATGCACTATCTGCCTTTAAACATGAACTATCTGCCTCTATACATGCACTATCTGCCTTTTAACATGCACTATCTGAGGTGAGAATAGACTTTATCATATCAGACACTAAGATAAGATAAGATAAGATAAGATAAGATAAGATAAGATAAGATAAACCTTTATTAATCCCCGGAGGGAACATCATCAAACAGAGTGAAACACAGGAGAGGTATAAAGGTATACAAAAATTATAAAAACAATAATAGAGATATAAAAGATACAGAGTGAATGGGTGAACATAGTGTGTGCAGTCCGTCAATAAATAAATGTAATATGTGCATATGTGCAGTCTATAAAGTGGTATATAGGATGTATAGTGTAAAGTAAGTGTAAAGTGCGCCAGTGGTTAGAGTCCAAGATGGTTGCAGATAGTGCATGTTTAAAGGTAGATAGTGCATGTTAAAAGGCAGATAGTGCGTGTTTAAAGGCAGATAGTGCATGTTTAAAGGTAGATAGTGCATGTTTAAAGGCAGATAGTGCATGTTTAAAGGCTTAAAGTCCTCATAGTTCTCATATGGAGGTCAGCCTTGGTTGTGGAGCCTGATGGCTACCAGCATGAAGGACTGACCCAGGCGCTTTGTGTTGTGCCGAAGGGGGATGAGTCTGTGGCTGAAGGTGCTCCTCATCTTGACTAGCTCATCATGGAGGGGGTGGGAGGAGTTATACTGTTATATAGATGAACATCCATGATACTGAACTGTGGCTTAACCTCTTTTCTTCCTCTTCTCACAGAAATATGGATCTACTCACTTTACTGTTGAAGTGCGCTTGGGATGGTCCCAGAGGAGGCTGGCTGTCCTCAAGAACAATACGCACTGGATACGCGTTCTGGTCCTGCGTCCAAGTCCTCCAAGACTGACAGAAAGACAGACACGGCCTTAAAACGTCCCCAAAAACTTGTGGGGGAAATCAGGCCGGAGATCAGCGCCAAAGGATTAAAGGAAGACGGGTCTCTGCGTCTGACAGCGTGGGAATCCAAGCTTCTGAGCATTTGCCCATGATAAACAAAAAACACCCTAAAGTGAATTCACGCTCTTCAGCAGCACATTAAAAACATTATTTAATACTATGCTAAATCCAATCACAGAACACCAACCCTTTGGTAAAAACCTCTCAGACGGTTCCATTCAGAAAATGCTTCCAAGTCTATAAAATTCTATATCAAACGCTTTTTTAAAAAATATATATTAAGGTATTTTTGTATGTAAGAGATTTATAGATGTTTTGTACACATCCTTTTGGTATATATTTTGTCTATATATTGCGAAGTTGCTTCTATACCTCCTGCCTATGTAGACGTGTAGTCTATTATTCTTCTGTTCATGAGGTTCCCAGAAGGAGTTTGACACTCCGACGTTTTATTCTAGCACCGATGTGTCTTATTTAATAGCATGTTATTGCATTATGTCATGAAGTTCACGATGATCAAAACTTATGCAGCTATTGTCCAAACGGAGCGCGATGGCCACGCATTGTCTCTTTATACTGCCAGCTCTATATTGTCTTCACATAAACAGAAAAAAAAGAAGTCTTATAACCATATTTTCTACACTCTAGTACAAGAATAAAAATGATTTGCTACTGAATTATTTTCTATGTGTTATTTTTTGGTGTATTTAAAGGACTTTTGGTTACAACTTTCAACATGTTGTTAGTAGTTAATTGGAGGGGAGAGCAAGAGAGAGTGATGGAGCTATGATAATACAGGGACAAAAAAAGGAAAAACAACTTTTACGCACAGTTACGCACGATATATTTTCTCTATCCAGACTGTTTAAATTCACAACATAGTGGCTCCTTAAAGCCTTTAGTCACATGTCCCTCAGCAAAAACCGTCATTGTCGAAGTCTGCCCTATCTGTTTTGTCAAATTTGACAGTATATGAACAGAATTGATCCATTTTGCGCAAGCGCAAAAAGTGAATCTGAAGTGCGTAAAAGTTAAGCCATTTCTGTTTATTTCAAAGCATGAACAGTTATGAAACCCTGCTAAACCAGTAGCTGAAAGATACACGCACTGATGTTATGTTGTTTGTCCTAAGAAATGGATCTTAAAGTGACCAAATACCATAAAAAAAAATAATAATTTTCAGAAAACTCATTTAATATTTCTGTTGTCCTCATTGTTGTGTGTTAACTTTTCATCGCATAAAAAAAAAATTACAAACTAGATTTAAGTGGATTCACCATCTATAATGTTCGTGCACACAAACGGACTGGAACTTAAGATAAAACACCAAAGTTGTAGCCTCCGGATGAACATTTTTCATCTAAACTTCCCAAATCAAGTGAAACTTTGAGAAAACAAAAAGCATTTTTTTTGCGAGCGTCTTTTAAACGACCAGAAGGAGGGAATTTCTGTGGGTATGATGATCACACTTTGGCGACGACCAATAGATTTTGGAGGTTGCGCTTGTGTTTCTGCAAAACCAAGTTTGACAGGTAGGGCGCGTGGCTGCAGCCGGGCGCGTGTCTGCTCTAATGAGTGAATGGGGTTTGTGTGGTGGTCGAGTGGAGACACAGAGCTGAACTGGCTGATGGCGTGTGCCTCCTGACAGCAGCACAATAATCACCACCTGGAAGGAGGGAAACAGCCCAGTGTGTGTGTGTGTGTGTGTGTGTGTGTGTGTGTGTGTGTGTGTGTGTGTGTGTGTCTGAAGAGACTCTGGCTGGTTTTCTTTTTAAACTTATTTGATAATAAACTAAAAAGAGAGAAATGAAATCAGAATACTCTCAGATTTAACAAAAGAATGAAATATTTTATTCACAAAGAGAAACTAACTGCAGAACCGCGTGGTGTGTTTTCAGGGTCATTGTGTAAGATGACGCATCAGTTGTTCTCAAAGGAGGGTTCATGGACCACCAGGGGGCCTTGAGAGGGGAGGAGGAGGTCCCATGAAAAATGAACAGGGCTGCAAGAATAAAACTAGTAGTAATAGAAGTAGTAAACACTTGCAAAATTGTAATAATTACCATTTAATTTAGACTTTTACTTTCATAGTTATTGTCGCTTCAGTTAAATGATATAGCAACAAATATCATTCCAGGGATGAAATGTTTTTCTGTTAGAGGCATGTATGTTGACAGAAGTTTGTTATCTTAAAGTATGACTGGTTTCCAAAAAGGCTCATCAATCAAAATCTGCTATAATTCAAACGGTTATCAAAATCTTTGGGAGTGAAAGTGAAAAAAATATATATATTAAAGGTACAATCTGCTCATCCGCCCTCCACAAAACACAGGATTTGAACCGGCTATCATTCCCAAATTGACTGGCAGGCCTTTTCAGACAACAGCTACATGTTATTTTTCCAATATAATGTTTTGTTTACATCAGTATTATGCATAAACGCAGCAGTAAATTGGGCCTACAGTATATTTTCAATTATGACAAACTAACAAACACAAACAAATGAGAATTTTGTTGAATATTTTGGGCAAATATGCTTGTTAATTGATTTCCAATAATAAATATATCCAAACATTTGCATATGTATGTATATATTTATTATTGGAAGTCAATTAACAACACTAAACAATGACAAATATTGTCCAGAAACACTCACAGGTACTGCATTTAGCATAAACAATATGCTCAAATCATAACATAGCAAACTGCAGCCCAACAGGCAACAACAGCTGTCAGTGTGTCAGTGTGCTGGCTTGACTATGACTTGCTCCAAACTGCATGTGATTATCATAAAGTGGGCATGTCTGTAAAGGGGAGACTCGTGGGTACCTATAGAACCCATTTTCATTCACATATCTTGAGGTCAGAGGTCAAGGGACTCCTTTGAAAATGGCCATGACAGTTTTTCCTCGCCAAAATTTAGCGCAAGTTAGGAGCGTTATTTAACCTCTTT
>CAKAKR010002349.1:0-14744 GCA_916700685.1 Adelosebastes latens | reverse complement strand
AACGAGAAAGTAGAAAACGTTGGAGGGTCTGCGTGGATACGACCTGCACCCTCACATGTTAAATCCAGCGTGGTAAACACTACACATCCAGTAAAGGATGGAAACACTTTGGGTTTCACACATTGACAGGAAAAGCAGAGCTAGACATCACGGCTTAAGCTGCATGCTAACTCTGTCACGGACAGGAAACGTTATCGTATCGCGGTAACGTGGCGGTCGAGCCGGCCGTCGCTCTCATCTCTGTGGTCAAATGGGCCGACGCTACGACTGTAGAGCACCCAGATACTGACATTTATGTTCTCTGCATTCAAACGGCCCCGATGGAGCTGACCATGGATGGATAAAGAGAACGGAGCTGACGGAGAGCTAGAGACCACCTTGGAGAAGTTAGAGGAAGTAGACACGTGTGTTAAAAGGTGATAACAAAGGGAACTGTATATACAAAATGCATATGTGGAAATAAGACTGATTTGATAAAATTCCCCAAAAGTATAAAACATTACATGTCCCTTATAAATTAAAAAAGAAAATACCACTAATCTGTGAGGGAAATGTCTTTATTCTTTGATTTTTGGGTTGCTGGAAAAAATGTAATAAGTAATTCCTGACAATGATCCTGATATATTTGACTTCAGGACATCTCCGACTACATACATGCTGAAAATCAAACATTCTTACTCTATTAATTTAGATATTTTCCAAAGTAAAAGTCCCTAGAAGTGTATGATTCAACTTTTTCCCATGGTCTAGTGTAGTAAGTTTTAAAAATCGCAATACTTTTAGAATCACAATACTTAAAAATCGCAATACATATTGAATCGGCACCCAAGTATTGTGATAGTATCGAATCGGGAGCCCAGCCCTATTGTTTATATTGATCTTCCTTCTCTACCTGTGCAGGTTTTCACATGGTGTAACTCACACTTGTTATATGATGATTCAGGCTGGGGAGAACTTGAGAGCATCTAGTTTGATGCTCCATATCTTCCTGCTAATGCAAATATGGCAGAATTGTTGTCATGTTAGAGATGCTTTGAGGAGTTAATCAAGTTCATGATTTGAAAGTGATTAATCGTACAGCCCTTTGGCCTACATGTGATATTTCAAACATTACTGATGCAACTCTAATATATTGTAATTCTGTGTTTTTCTTTGATGAATGGCACAAAGCGTACCTGCATCATTTGTATGTTCACCTGTAATATATATGAACTGTATTGATGGTTATGATCGGTCTAAGAAAGTTTCTAAAGGTGTATTTTCAGTCAAAGTCAAATAGTTCCAGAACATACTATGCAAGTCTACACAAAATCTATATGGTCCGATACATTCCTGATTGAACCCTTAAAGCGTAGTGCTTCATCAGCATCATACTTAGGCTTCTAATCAATGTAAAGGTGGGTGGAGTGGCGGCCAGCCTGCCTGACAAATTACACCGAGTGAGTTGTGTGAGTTGTGCCCGGGCTTCAGAAATACCTCACGGCGGCTCGGTTGCCTGACAGGCTTCACTCATGAATTACGCGGCTGACATCGCAGAGCTCTCTGGAGAAAAGTTCCTGCTGGGATGTCTTGAGTTTGCATCAGTTGTTTGCTCTTGCAGACCTTGATAAAAGCTCATCGCCGTCACCTCCTCCTCTGTGACTGTACTAAATGCCTTTCAAGTCTGGAGTGTGTGTTCAGATTTAAATACAGTAGTGTTAGAATAGTTGAGCGACTGTGTTGGCTTGTCTTGCATCCTGAGATTTCATCACTTTGATTAAGTTTTGCATGTCATGACGGCATTTTGTGATTGAAAAAGGCAGCGTGCAGAAACCCCGTCGACCACGTCAGTAACAGTTGTCAGTCACTGTCTAGATTCGTCCTTGTGGGTTTGCCCGCCCACACCTTGTTCAGTCCACTTCAGTGTCTTTGGTCCCGACAGAGGCTCCATAATAGAGAAGCAGAAACTGGGGCACCCATGTGTGAGACTCGGGCCACATCAAGTATTTATGCTCTGCAGACCGCAACCTCATTCAGGCATACGTTCAAAGGGAAAGTAACCAGCAGTCATTATACAGCTTGTACTCATTACGCAGTATTGTACATTGATCTTTCCTTTATTTGCAGGATGTGTACTAGTTTGTATATTAACAGTGCAAGATACTTTGATTTTGATTGGAGATTTTTAGTAATACATCATTCTGAGCACGCTCAATATGTCATCTGGGAAAGCAGGTCAATTACTGAGGGGATTAGTTTTCTAATCATAGTGGATAGATTTGTGGTATAAACTGGAATTAGCAGAGCTATCTGTTGGCAGGAATTCAGTTTTTAGGTTAAATATGCTGATATGCTTTCTGTGCAGAAACGCAACAGATGTACAAGTAATGGAATATGTTCTACAGTATGTACTGTTTATGAAAACGTTGGATAGATTACTGTAAAATGTTCCTTTTGGGTTATTTATTTTACACTTCCACTAATTGCTTCAATCTGAAAAAATCAAAGCTTTTTACAGGCATTTTTCTGAAAGTATACAAACAGTTCACATTCATACCGGCAGCACTTTGTATTGCTTATTGAGCAGTCCACCTATTGATCACAAATTTTTGACATTATTATAGAAAATAAGTGAGTCAAAAGACACAAATATACGACGGTGTATTATGGCCATTGAAGATTAAAAAAATAATAATTACAGGGCCGGGAGAGGGGGGTAATATTCCAAGATTAAGGTTGTAAATGTACAAGAAAAAAACTTGAATATTCTCTGAGATTAAAGTGGCAAATTTACAAGAAAAAAACTCATACATTTGTGAGATTATAAAGTCGTAAATTTCGGAGAAAAAACTTGAATATTCTCTGAGATTAAAGTGGCAAATATCCGAGAAAAAAAACGACATATTTGAGAAATTATAAAATCGTAAATTTTCAAGAACAAACTTGGATCTTCTCTGAGGTTAAAGTGGCAAATTTACGAGAAAAAACTCACAAATGTGTGAGATTATAAAGTCGTAAATTTACGAGAACAAACTTCAGTCATACATTTACAAGAAAACAACTCTGAAAATAGTGGAGTGCAAAACCGTGGTAATAAAAATAGTTGGGGGGGGTTTGTTAAGAAACCACAGAACTTCACTTCCCCCGGCTCCGTAATTCTTATTTTTTATTTGCCTACCGTGGTTTTAATGTGCCATCGTACAAATGTGTTGCGTTTTTTAATCTTAGGTTATTGAGCAACATGTTCCAGAGGTAGCGGTGGTGTGAGCTCTGGGTCTGTAAGACAAATTTGATAATTTGATTGATTTTAGTGAAGTTTAAAGACTCAGAGAACGATGAAGAATGGACTGTGATGGACACATGTTGAAGTTTGGTTTGTAATACAAAGATACACACCGTGTGACAGCCAGGACATTTTACCAGTTACCAGAAATGTGTGTGTGTGTGTGTGTGTGTGTGTGTGTGTGTGTGTGGACAGAACAAGGACTTAAAAGTAGACAGAATTGATATAGTAGAAGAAAACTTTATTTTTTGTCAGGATTACAGTCAGTAAAAGGCAGACAAAACGGGCAAATAAGGGTAATGTAGGGGTAATGTGGGCAAGCTGATAATCAAAGGTGAAAGGATGGCGGGATTGGAGGCATGTAGGCAGGAACAACAACACAACAACAAAAAACGTTCTAACAAACAACAACCGAGCTCGGTGATTATTAGGGGTGATGATTAGGGGTGATGACAAGTGCAGAGGTGAGGCATGACGGGGTCTGAAATGTCAGTAGGTGGTTGGTAAAAGGACAAATTTCAGAACCTAATATATTAAACTGAAGAGAGCAGATGAGGAGGAACAACTGGAGGCCAAGGAGGACAGAGCGGCCGTCGCCATGACACCAGTGTTCCCACAGGAACCATCACTGACGCACAGCACTTGTCATGGGTCATATGAACACGTACAAGTCTTTGTTCCCCTTTACATTACAGATAGAGTCCTACAATGGGTTTCAGTACAAATAAAGGATCTATACATATCCTCATTTTTTACTCAGTTCAACCTTTAACATACCGTCTCTCAGTTCAAAATTAAACAGCATATACGGTACTTCTACCAAGACTGAACAGTCCTCTAATTATTTTAACAGGAAATATTGCGTTATCATGAATCTCACCGCCACTCCCTGTCAGCTCGATCTGAGCTTATTTGATTGCATATTAATCATAAATGAAATGATGAAGTATATGGGTGCACTACAATTTTAGCATCAGCTGATTTGACTGCAGAGACACGACTGACGGCTTGGCTTGACCGCAGTGTGATGATCCAACTTTTGAGAAGTGATGTGGTTACTTGACAAAAAATCCATAATTTTTCCAATTTGTTTTCTCGTAGATCGGGGGTGTCAAACATACGTCAACCACGACTGTTTCCTAACCCTAACGAAGTGGTTGTGTTGCCTAAACCTGAAGTTTATTTTGAAAGGACACTATGCATGTAAGGAGCGTTTATTGACACGCCGTCCCCGGTCCGTCCAAAAGTAGAGTGGTTCCCGTGTTGGTCTCCGCCGCTGAGGGGCTCTGACCAAGCGGTGGAATTTTCGAGTTGTGAGTGAGAATGTGTTGGAATAACAGTAATTTTCACAAATAGATTTGAAGCGATCTGTTTGCTTGACTGCATCAATCTGCAGAGGAACATTATTACTGGAGATTAATCAATGAAGAAATCGTATGACTATTAATCAACGCCATTAGTTTCAGTTGAGGTCAGCCTCGGTCGCCGCTGGGGCCACTTACACAAATATTAGTTCTATTGAGCTCGTATGAGCCTGAGGCGGATCCTTGAGTTAAGACATTTATTCATCTAAACATCCTCTTCTCATCCATTTTAATGTTATTAAATCCAATGATGGACCACTTCATCCTTCTCCCATATGAATCACAACACAGCACATGAATGATTTTAAGGACAGCGGGAGAAAAAGTTGGCTACATTTAGTTTAATGTTTGATTGAGGAGCGCAACCAGGTGAATTCATTTTTGTTTGCCAGCGCCAGCGATTTAGTCGAACGTGACCTTCTGAGAAATGGTGAATTGTGAGCACAATCGTGGGCTCGTTTACGCTGATACACACAACACGGAGGGTTATTTGTCATATAATTCAAACAACACTCCTTCTTAAGAATCAGAGAAAGAGCAGAGTAACTCAAATCCTGACAGGATGAGGAGGCGGAGGGAGCCTATTTACCCTGAAATGCTCCTATTTTTCAGGTTGAGCATGACATGATTGGTGATTCATATGGTGAAATCTTGTTTTTGGACAGCCATTAGTTGTTGACAACAGTTTATGAGAAGAAGAGTGTGAAAAATGACATTGTCGCTGCTCGGGCAAGTCAGCGGCAGAGCCTCCTCTAAAGCTTTTTTTCGTCTGCCTTCAGTGTAGAACATCATTCCTCATCCTACAGTGTACATTTAAATAGCTGCACTTGCAGAATCTCTTGAATGTCATGAGACAAGTTATCCCGCTAATGTAGCAGTGGGGGTCTACACTTAGAGAATAGATTTAGTTGTACTTTAAGAGATTGTGCTGTTTCGTAGTATAACATGTTTACATGGATGATGGATGCTTTTCACTCGCCCGCTGCCCTCATCAGGCCTCTCTGTCCTGCAAGGCAGAAATGCTTTCTCAGCTCTCTCTTGCACACTGTGTTCCTCCTAAAAAGCTATTACTTCATTGTCCTTGATACCAAGAGGGAGCTGCAAAAACAGGAAAAGCTTGGGTTTTCCTGGGGCTAATTATACATTAAGTTGGAGTTAAATGGCCCCAGGAGCCAAAGACATTACTACGGACTACGAGGGGTTATACGAGGCTGGGTGGAGTGAATTCTGCCTCGAGAAACTCTTTAATGTTGCAAAATATAGATTTTTTTCCCTTCACCAACTTGAATCTGTCTCTTGTGATAAAACCTCAAGGAAGCAGCCCAGTCAGTAAGACACAGCAGATGCAAACTTTACTTTTTTGGACAACTGTTGCTATTTTAAAGGTGCAGTGTGGAAGATCTGGCGACATCTAGCGATGAGGTTGCAGATTGCAACCAGCTGAAACTTCTCCCGTGTGCCAAGTGTGTAGGAGAACTACGGTGGAGCAGGGGAAAAAATATCTTGATATTTTGCGAGGCAATATTGTATCGATACACGGAGTTAAGTATTAATCTTTTATTATTAGGGTTGTCCAAGTTAACGCAATAATAATGCGTTAACTTAAATTTGTTTAACGCCACTAATTTCTTTAACACATTAATGCAATTGAATTTTCGGAGGTTGTAGCGGGCTCTAGCTTTTAATGAGAGTGAAGACACTGGTATCATATGAAACTAGAAAACCTCATGAATCTATCGGTACCAACCATGTCATACTAGCTTGTCATGAAGGAGGTTAGATAACGCTCCAAACTTATGCAAAAATTTTGGTGAGGAAAAACTGTCATGGCCATTTTCAAAGGGGTCCCTTGACCTCTGACTTCCAGATATGTGAATGCAAATGGGTTCTATGGGTACCCACGAGTCTCCTCTTTACAGACATTCACAATGCAGTTTGCCATGTTGTGATTTGAGCATATTTTTTATGCTAACTGCAGTACCTGTGAGGGTTTCTGGACAATATCTGTCATTGTTTTGTGTTGTTAATTGATTTCCAATAATAAATATATACATACATTTGC
The DNA here is from genome assembly GCA_916700685.1 of Adelosebastes latens. Taxonomy (NCBI): domain Eukaryota; kingdom Metazoa; phylum Chordata; class Actinopteri; order Perciformes; family Sebastidae; genus Adelosebastes; species Adelosebastes latens. The sequence continues at coordinate 8,056 of CAKAKR010002349.1, read as the reverse complement.
ATAAAGCAGCATATTTGCCCACTCCCATGTTAATAAGAGTTTTTTATTTTGACTCATTCCCACATACACCATCTACTGCTGCCAAAAATACTCACTAGAGCGCCACATGTGGATTAATGCACCCATCAAATGCACTATTTCCTCCTGTTTGAGTAATGTTTGATTAAAAACTACAGTGAGCAGCTGTTTTAATAAGTTACTGAACCTTTTTAAGAAATGAAGCTGTATATTTTCGACCAGTTTTTAAAAGATTTACGTCTTCAGTAGGAACCAGTGGCCAATGGGCTGAGTGCCACAGACAGGGCAGGGAAAAGTATTATATATTCAGTTCATCAAAGTTTATTGTAACATTTTGGTCGCCTAAAAATGTCTTATTCAGCGTTCGGTGTACTTAGCTCTGCCCTCTCGTGTTATTTCTGGTTGCAAAAAACTACCAAAATGCCGAACCTGAAGCTTCAAAATCAGTCCACAAACCAATGTGTGACATCACGGTGACTACGTCCTCTTCTTATATACAGTATATACAGTATAATGTATGCTCAGAGCCTGCCCCCTCGCTTGTTAAGAGGCCTCTCAAAGGGGATTTATTGATATAAAAAAATAAAAACGGTGACCAAACTCATCCTTAAAGTCACTTACCGCATTAAAGATGCAGCGGGGGGCATGCATTATTATTCGGATAAAGTTCTCCCCTTGTAGTTTTTGTGACCTGTCGAGATTTCAGGGTTGTTTATTGAGCCTGTTTTGCAAGTTTAATATGAGCTAATATTTGAAAACCATCTGCAGTGAAATGCAAAAAGCCCTTAATCGACAAAAGTAGCGTGTCTTAAAGATAGAAGGGACTAAAGTGATCAATTTATTGAGCGGGCTCCATGACCGTCAATACCAGCCCTCCATCCTCAGCTCCCCTCTGCCCATAGGTGACCATTGATCAAGGCGAGATGAGACGGATTAGGGTGATTTCACAGATTGGTGCATTGCCAATTGAGCGTGGCTCTTAAAGACACTGAGCAGAGAGAGAGAAGGCGCCTCACATGGGCCACTGAGGTAATGGTTCGCTAACTCCGTCGTAATAACAGCTGAAGCTCAGGATGTTTTAACTGAAGCCTTCAAAGTGTTGATTAGTAGAACTTATCTATTATTAATATTAGTGTATTATCTACAAACAAGCAATTTGTTTTCTCTCTTTGCTAAAGGTCATCATCTGGTTGTGAGAAATGCTCCGTAATAGTTCTGGCTGCGGGTCTGTTGGAGAACATACATTGCTTTGACAGTGCTCATGATTTATGAAATGTGTTTGATGATCTGAGGTGGTGTAATATTTCTTTGATGAACCATTTGATTCATTTATTAATTCTGCTGAGTCTGTTGTTGTTGCTGAAACACATGAAGCATCTTTTCTTATATCAGTGAGGCATGTTGACCCATTTACACCCCATCTTATTATCAATTAAGGCTAATTCAACACATATATGTTTGCATGTGAGTGTGTTTGACAGACCTTTAACCTGTCTCAGCTACAGTAAACCGTGCGCTGCTTTGCCATCATTTTTGAGTTTAGATTACCAAAGAGCCCTGGGAGAGCACTGAGGCCATCGACTGGTCTCTTTCTACTGTCAGCAAACTGTAACTCTCCATCACGGCTGCTGAGTGTTGGCCACAGGGGAGCATACCGGTCAATGAAGCTTCCAGTCCTATATTATTAAACATCTGTATGGTTGCAGATGGCTTTACACGTCTTTGGTAGCTCAAAAGTCAGAGCGTCTGGACACATTTTGGTCCTGGCTGTGGATGTGAATCAACTTGTTGTGACCATTTGGTGGCATTGTAAGATAAGATAAGATAAGACATACCTTTTGCTTGGGAAATAGTGCTGCATATCAGCTTAAAACAAGTCTACCAACAAGACAATACGGAGGTACACAAAAGACGCAGTAGAAAAAGATATGTAAAATATTGCACATGCCCTGAGAGATAGAAAATATAAATACATAGATATTGTAAAATCAGGAGAGAATCAGCGTGGGAAACCTGGTCGCAATCAGGGGGCAACCTCCAGGTCTGAGAAGTGCCTTAAACCTGCATTCTTTCTAACAGCCAGCAGGGGGCGACTCTTCTGGTTGCTAAAAGAAGTCTGGTTGTATAGAAGTCTATGAGAAAATGAGCCTACTTCTCACTTGATTTATTACCTCAGTAAACATTGTAAACAGAAGTTTATGGTCTTAATCGCTAGTTTCAAGTCTTCTTCAATACAGCATGATGTTCATTTAGTAAATTATGGTCCCATTAGAGTTGAATAGACCATAAAGCAGGGAATGCTGATGTGGACAGTGATGTGGAAAATGCAGTGACTTGCAGGGCTCCATAAATAAATAGAATACCGGCATTTAATTGTAGATTATCACAAATGAGCACACGCTTCTTAAAGGCAGGGTTGATCTCCAGTCTCCACTATTTGTTATATTGGTTGAAATGGTCTTTACACCCCGACAGCGATCCATTACTGATGAGCTCTGAAAAAGGACCGGAAAAGAGCCGTCATCTGTAGCTGCTGTGATCCTGTAAAAACGTCTACCAATCACTGTCTCGCGGCCCGCTTGGAAAGAACCAATCAGATGCCTCCCTGCCTCCCTGCTCGTACTCTACGCTTGGCGTGCACCAGCCTGAACTCAAAGCACGTCGCCGCCGCACGTTTCCTGGAGAATGGAAGAGAAAACTCAGCCCTGCAGTAGCACTGCCGCGGTTACTGGTCATGAGGTAGCGTTGTTGAGTTGAGGTCCTCTCTCCGCTCTGAGTCTAACTCAACAACGCTGCCGGTTTGGACACCACACTCGTGAGAGACGCAGCGGTTCGGAGAGGTAGCCGTCACATGCTGTTCAAGTTCCCACTGTGTCCTGGCTGTTATTCAGCGTTCGGTTACCTCCACCCTCTCGTGTCACTGCTGGTTGCAAAAACCAAGATGTCTATGGGAAGCAGCCCATGGGATATATATATATATATATATAATTTATATCCAACTTGACTGTATTGAGCTGAGTGATTGAAACCCAAACTGTTGGACCTCTGTGTCCTTGTTTACATGCTCTCCTCTCGAGCTGCAGTGACATAATTTTCTTCATTATCTCCATCAAATACCTGGTTTTGTGTTTCATGCTTCGCCGCAGCCTGTACACAGCACTTTCAGAACCATCCTGATATTTTTATGTAATAACATCGGAGCACTTTGCCACTGATCTATACAAAATAAAACACCAAGGTCCCACCATATTAACAAAGAATTAAGAAATCAATAAAAACTCCAGAGGGCATGTCTTTATTCATGTTTTCCATGGCATTGAGGAACGTTCCCAATGAAATTGAAGTGTGTTTTTGTTTCTTTTGAAAGACAATTTTTGCAATAATTTAGTAACATGCTTTTATGTTGAATTCACCTGATTGAACGTCTATTTCAATGGGATATTTGTCTGTTTGAAGTCTGACAGATAACAGAGCAGAAACTGTCTACCATGAAGTTCAAGCTACTGTCTGCAAAGTTTACAGGCAGGAGTTGTTGGGAGACACAGAACTGGAAAAAGGGTACAAAACAATTTCTGAAATGTCAGTATTTCAAAGGAGCATATCAGGCTCCATCATTATCTCCATTATTAGGCTGTGTCTTCAGCTGGCGATCCGAATAAACACAATGATAGAAGAACACCAGACTCACAGACGCTGAAAGGTTGTCAAACACAAGTATGGAGGGCAAATAGTGGCATATGGAGCAAATATTTTCCCACCAGATGGAAGTTAAATTCTTCCCTTTTATAGTTTGAATCAAAACTTTTGTATTATTTTTTTAGGGCTGTCAAAGTTAACGCGATAATAATAAGGCAAATTCGTTTTAAACGCCACTAATTTCTTTAACGCAATCGATCTTCCGGAGGTTGTAGCGGGCTCATTTTAAAAGCTAGAGTGAAGATACTTTTTTTATACATTTTCAAAGGGGTCCCTTGACCTCTGACCTCCAGATCAGTGAATGTAAATGGGTTCTATGGGTACCCACGAGTCTCCCCTTTACAGACATGCCCACTTTATGATAATCACATGCAGTTTGGGGCAAGTCATAGTCAAGTCAGCACACTGACACACTGACAGCTGTTGTTGACTGTTGGGCTGCAGTTTGCCATGTTATGATTGGAGCATAGTGTTTTATGCTAAATGCAGTACCTGTGAGGGTTTCTGGACAATATCTGTCATTGTTTTGTGTTGTTAATTGATTTCCAATAATAAATATATACATACATTTACATAAAGCAGCATATTTGTCCACTCCCATGATGATAAGAGGATTAAATACTTTGACAAATCTCATTTTAAGGTACATTTTGAATATGATGTCCGTGATTAATCATGGACAATTGCAATTCAATATTAGCCCTATATTTTTCTATTCTATTTTAGATAACAATATAAATACAAGGATCATGTAAATCCCATTAAATATGACCTTGTATCAAAATATGCATCAATAAGTTGCGTCTCAAACACAAATAGATGGTGGTCGAACAGAAATGTAGTGCTGACAGGCCCGGGTCTACAAGGTGCAGTTAAATATTTTGCACCCTCAGTTGAAATTTGAATAATCAATAATATTATAGATTATGTACTAAAACATTAACAATTGTAATGAAACTTACACTATTTGCTAAACATTAACCGTATGCTGTGAGTTCTGAGTAACCTTTGCTGTGAGGATCGGTCTAAAACAACGTCATGTTGTAATACAGAAATGGATAAATCTGTATATATTCAGTTAACAAGAGGCATTTGAGATCAAATTCGGTGGTGAGATCATCCGATGTTGAAGTTTTTAACCAGTAGATCCAGAATGAATCTTGTCTAAGAAGCAGATTATCTAAATGACCTCCTCTTCTCTGGAGATAAACCTTCTTTTCTTTGCCTACATGTATGTTGTGTAAAGATTAAATAGGCTGACTCTTCTCTCAGAAGTGGGCATTTAGTACAATCTGGAGCCACTGATGTGATTGTTTCATTTTAATGGGGTTATGTTCGCTCATCTCTCTTATTTCCACCAGTGCTGTATCATACATCACATCCTCTTCCCCTATAAACCCGTAATACCAGTGTGTGTGTCTGTGCCACATCCAAGCAGCGCTGTCTAAAAGCTCGCCGTCTGACAGCTCTGCGCTGCAAAACCCCGACGTCGAGACATTCATCAGGGCCGCGGAAATATTGTTTGACTAACAATAACAGTGTTTTTATTGATTTTCTGTCGCTGTGAGTTGCTGCTTATGAGAAACAGTACCCAATAAACGCAAACAGAAACGAGCATTCACTCAAGCAGGCACACACACATTATAGAGATCTGTAGGTCTTTGGTTCTCATGCTGTGTTTTTTTTTACTTTTCATGAACTGTAGTGATAAAATATGGCAGAGCTCAGGTAAAACCACTACTCACTGAATGTTTGATAGTTCTGTATTATCTCTGGGTTTAATCCTAAGGAACATCAGATGGAAGCTTCTACCTGTATGTGCTGAATTGGATGAATTTGAGGAAGTGAATTCTCTGCAGTTTTGGTGTCCTCCGGTGCAGTTAACTAGAAGGTGATGATTAAGACGTTGCAGTGCAACATTTGGGGCAAAACTTCAGTATGTGGGGGTGAAAATCTTCCCCATCTAACTCACAAGACGCAAACACTGAGGTAATTTTGTCCTCTGGAGCAGTTCTTACTGTACTTCTTCAACAATCTAACATTTATCTGAATCCCTTAAAGATAAAGAAGAATATATACAGCATGCACTACCGTCCAAATGTTTGTAATCAGCTGTTATATTGGTGTATTTCTTCTTTCCTTCAATAATAACTATTTTAACAGAGATAAAACTGTGTAATTGAGACACAAAATGTATTATTTATATTTGAAATAGTTTTGTCCCCAAAGGGCGGCTCCATCTGTGTTATTTTCCGTTTAAGTTTTCAGTGAAAAAGCAAAGTAAGCTAATCAATAAGGTTATGAATAATGTGAACGCTAGCACTAGCTGAGTCAAATTTAAAGTCAAAGTTTGCCGTGCTAAGTTTGGAAATAACTGAAAAGGTTAGTTTGTATTTTTTGAAGTGGGGTTGTATGTATGTTAAATTACTGTTTTTGTGACTGGAGTCTGGTGGCTTTGAGTAGGGCATTATAACGGCTTCAGTTCCCCGTCGGAACGGGCTGTCTGACGGCGAGGTAAATACAGAAAAACATATTTTAGCTTCTTAAAAAAAGTAAATATCAGTTTAAGTGTATGCTGTATTTAGGATATTTTCAACGCTTTACCTCGCCATCAGACAGCCCTTTCCGACGAGGAACTGAAGCCGTTACATTTCTCTATTCAAAGCCACCAGACTCTATCCACAAAAACAGTAATTTTAACCTCTCAGAACACAGGAGTTGCTGGTCTACCGCCGCATCGATCGGTTAGTTTGTTTTTGTTATTGTGTGACTTTCGGATCCGAATTAACGTGGCGTCCACAGCAGTACATCGCTTAGCTTCCTGCTGTCTGCTTCTCCAAACTGGGAGCACGTCGGCCGTCATCTAAGTTACTGTATGTAACGTTAATACACTGACCATAAGGATGTACTGTATATACTGTACATGTAGCAGCGTCATCATGCAGAAACCTACGTCAGGTCAGAAGGGCTTTCAGGGAAAATAGCATTTTGACAACATTCATACTTTGACCAAGATTTGAATGTTCGGAATTGAGTACATAAGGAACACCACAGGGAAGCTACAGAATTTAACAGTCCTTTAAGTGATTGAAACTGCCATTTAGTCAATGTCCCCACAGTGTTGCATGATGGGAGAATACTGTAGGAACTTGAATGTTGAATTAGTTTTCCAGTCCAGAAAAGCGTCAGTGACTCTCGATCACTATTGAACCACAACAGGTTCTGCAAGATCAGTGGTTAGATTGAAGAGGTTTAAACTGTGATTTATTCAGCTGATATTCCAGTAGTGCTAACTCTAGACTAACCTTCTATTTCTATTGTGAAGTGTGAAGAAGAGTTTTGTTAAAGCAACAAGTTGCAGCTGTTTATTCCAGCTCGTTCTACGCTGCATTATTGTGACCTTGATACTGAAACAGGAAACTGTTAAATCTGCACACATTTTGATGCTCAGCTTCCAGTTTCTTTTACCAATGACTGGTGGTTTCTTCTTTTCTTGTTCAACTGTTGCTCAGAGGGATCTTTGTCTCTTTCAGTTGTCAGTCTGGTTGAACCGTTAAACGTTTTGTTCTCCATGTACAAAACAAAATAACATCTATTTGTAAAGAGGACTTTCTACACCCTAAAAGCTTTTGTGGCAGGCGATTCCAAACCTTTGAACGGTAGTGTATATGTGTGTGTGTTCATGGTAATACTCTACAGTATATACTGTATTTATTCTTAGTGTATTCCTCTCTGTGTTATACACAGGCATCCTGAGGTCCAACCCCAACATCGTTGTCCACGGGGGTCTTTTATCTTGTGATAGAGAACAGATTACCATTCATCACACTCACCTCTGCTCAAGGTAAGATACTCCGCAGCCTCTTCTGCAGATGTTTACAAGGCTCTGCTCAGGTTAAAAGCATCTCCTTCATTTAAGCGCCCACTTAATCTGTCCACATTTAGCTCAGATTGTTAACCCACAGAGACCCTTATTCAGCTTACAACTGTGCACATTTATTGATTCACTAAACCTACTCCAGTATGTAAAGAACAATAACAGCTGCAGTCTCAGTCACTGATAACATCGTCTCTAACCAGATGCACCAGATGGTTTATTAACCAGAACCAGCTGAGAAGCCGTCATTGGAACCTGTTTGGAAAAGGACAGGCACTTTAAAATAATACTTTACCTCACATCTCTTCTCTTATTTAAATTCAGTAACTACAGTACACGATCCAGTAACTACTACTACTACTACTACTACTACTACTACTGCTACTACTACTACTACTACTACTACTGCTACTGCTACTACTACTACTGCTACTACTACTACTACTACTACTACTGCTACTGCTA
>CAKAKR010002348.1:14002-24607 GCA_916700685.1 Adelosebastes latens | reverse complement strand
TGTGTAGTTGTTTTGCATCTCTTTGTAGTTGTTTTGCATCTCTGTGTAGTTGTTTTGCATCTCTTTGTAGTTGTTTTGCATCTCTTTGTAGTCGTTTTGCATCTCTGTGTAGTTGTTTTGCATCTCTTTGTAGTTGTTTTGCATCTCTTCGTAGTTGTTTTGCATCCTTTTTTTGTTGTTTTGCATCTCTTTGTAGTTGTTTTGCATCTCTGTGTAGTTGTTTTGCATCTCTTTGTAGTTGTTTTGCATCTCTGTGTGGTTGTTTTGCATCTCTTTGTAGTTGTTTTGCATCTCTTTGTAGTTGTTTTGCATCTCTTTGTAGTTGTTTTGCATCACTTAGTAGACATTTTGCATCTCTTTGTAGTTGTTTTGCATCTCTTTGTAGTTGTTTTGCATCGCTTAGTAGACATTTTGCATCTCTTTGTAGTTGTTTTGCATCTCTTTTTGGTCGTTTTGCTTCGCTTTGTAGTTGTTTGGCATTGCTTTGTAAACGTTTCGCGTCTCTTCTTGGTTGTTTTGCATCTCTTTGTACATTTTTTGGGTCAGTTTTTGGTAGTTTTACATTTTATTTGCCCCTAACCTGTAGGGCCCCTGGTCTGTGCTCAGTAATCCGTCCATGAACACTCTCCTCTCCTCTCCTTAGCGGATCTTCTTACTCAATTCGAGTGTATTCATATGCAGATATTTAATCTGATTAATAAAGATCAATAATAACTGTGATCTCAGAAGGTTTCATCAGGTCACTCCACCAAAAGTTCTGTGTTAATAATAAAGTCTGACATGATCCGAGTTTCACAGCAGTCGTTGTATAAAACACAGACAAAGAGAAGACGAAGACAGACGTTGGACAGATAAACAGATAAACTGCTTCATTACACCGTTTCTAAAAGAGAATCTCACCCAGAGAAGCTTTAATCTAATTCAGATTACTAATCTATATACGTCATGATATAAAGGTGGAGCGCTGCGTCACCCTGTCTCCTCTGAATCAGACTCATACGTAACTCATTTACATCAGTTATTCATGTTGAGCAGGAAGTCGTGTGACGTTCATACGGAGCGATGAACAGGAAGAACGTGGAGGTGGACAGGAACACGACGATGTTACTGAGATACACGGAGAGCGTTCTCCATCTTCATCCACAGATTACATTTAAATTGATTCTCTTCTCAAGGTCCTCACCTTGTGTCTCTTTTAGATTAGATCCCACTTTCAAATCATAAATGCTCATTTAGACATCCGTCCGACGTCATGTCCAGCTGGACGGAGACATCCGTCCGACGTCATGTCCAGCTGGACGGAGACATCCGTCCGACGTCATGTCCAGCTGGACGGGAACGTCTGGATCTACAACCTGTAATCTAGAGAGGAAAGATCAGCAGACTGTCCACATTTCACTACATAAAGTATAATAATTCTACAGCTCGTGGCGATAATGATTCACTGAGTAACAGCGAGGTGAAAGGAGACCTGATTGGACGTGAGTTCACCCTCAGATATCTCTATTCATCTCTCCGTAAATCAGAAAACACTCTCAACAGCCATAAAACATCAGGTTATTAATGATATCTGAACAAACCCCTCTGGAAATACCTCTGCAGCTCTTTGTAGTTGTTTTGCTCTTTTTTTGCATCTCTTTGTAGACATTTTGTGTTACTTTGCAGTAGTTTTGCATCTCTTTGTAGTTGTTTTGTGTCTCTTTGTTTTGTGTTTCTTTGTAGTTGTTTTGTGTCTCTTTGTAGTTGTTTTGCATCTCTTTGTAGACATTTTGCATCTCTTTGTAGTCGGTTTGTGTCTCTTTGTAGTTGTTTTGCATCTCTTTGTAGTTGTTTTGCATCTCTTTGTAGTCGTTTTGCATCTCTGTGTAGTTGTTTTGCATCTCTTTGTAGTTGTTTTGCATCTCTGTGTAGTTGTTTTGCATCTCTTTGTAGTTGTTTTGCATCTCTGTGTAGTTGTTTTGCATCTCTTTGTAGTTGTTTTGCATCTCTGTGTAGTTGTTTTGTGTTTCTTTGTAGTTGTTTTGCATCTCTGTGTAGTTGTTTTGCATCTCTGTGTAGTTGTTTTGCATCTCTGTGTAGTTGTTTTGCATCTCTGTGTAGTTGTTTTGCAAATAGATTGTTCAGAATACAGACAATTATTTTTTTGTATTACAAGTTTTCTATAATGTTATGTTTAAATATGCAAATGAGGCATCATCTAATGATAACTTCTGGTGAATTTAGGAGAAATCTACAGATGCAAATAGACAATCACAAAGAATTAAATAAAATATGTTTTCTTTCCTCTAATCTGAAAGAAGACGTGTTCTGGAAGCAAAATAACCCAAAACCTCTAAATTGTCCCGTGCATGAAGAGCGATGTTTCAGCCTGTTTTAGTGGTTCTCCTTTAAACAACCAACAATATATAGTCTTACTCTGCTGTGCAGGAACATGGTTGTTTGTCCTTCACGTGAGTTGTCAAGACGTCGGCTGTCTGACGTTTGCATGATTTTAATGTCCTCTTCATTCATAATACTCCACTGACTAATGATATAATGAATGTAGCTCTCAAACTGTAGTCCTGTCTACTTCTCTCTGATATTTCAGATTGATTATTCCAGATATTTAGAGCGTTTTACCGGCGTCTGGTAGTCGCTTTCAGTCCAAAATGGTGGCAGCGTAGCTCTGCTGCTGGGCGCTGATGTTGACATGGAACAAACACTTTCACTTCTTAGTAATGTACGTTCTTCGTCCTCTTCACGCAGTCCTCCATGTTTCTACAGAACGGACAAACCAAACACCGTCTCTATAGAGAGACTTATAAATAAGTCAACCTGCTAATAAACCACTGATTCTTCCTCTGAGTGTTGAACCTCTTCTCTTTCTTCTCCTGCTGATGAGCTTTTGCTCTTTTTTAATTTGTTGAGTTATCTTCTACCTTCAGGTTAGATCTGGGATTAACCACCACGGCGCTTCATCCTGGTCCAATCAGGGACAGAAGCTTGGCTGGTTTATCAGTTAATAACATTCATCTGGTTCCCAGGTGGGATCCACTCCTTCATTAGTTGGCCGGAGTGAGAACCAGCGGACCTCCCTGCACGGAGCCGTCAGTAACAGGATGTTGTGAACCAGCGGACCTCCCTGCACGGAGCCGTCAGTAACAGGATGTTGTGAACCAGCGGACCTCCCTGCACGGAGCCGTCAGTAACAGGATGTTGTGTTATGGTTCAGTCGGCGGCCTGTTGCTCAGATAATGTGTGAAAGCATGAGTTCATAATTCAGCTGCATTGAAGAGGAGTTTTCTGATGGGAGTTTATGTGATGAAGATTAATGTGTGATGAGTATTAACAAGCGGAGCTCCCCGAGGACGCCGTCACACAGCAGATATCCAGAAGTGTCATCAATCCGGCTGCACTTTGCCTCCGTTTGATCCACTAAAGAGAGAGAGAGAGGATGAACGCTCTGATCAATAATCATTATTATTCTCTGTTTCTCCACAGTTAAACCGATCGTTATAGATGTGGACATTTATGTGAACAGCATCGGACCGGTGTCCTCAATAAATATGGTGAGTCCATCCCTTTAATTACTTTTTGGTTTACACACAGCTCCGTCTTCTTCATGGTGGCACAAAGGCTGGCTCGACTTGGTAACTGGCTATAGTTGTCTGGCCTTGAAGTGAGCGTTGCTGGTAGTTTGATACGAGAAGAGAGGTGACTGCAGCTGAGACGCTGTTTGGCAGGATGATGTTGTTCTGGTGAGAAGAGACGTCTGTCTTCAGAGCAGCATCGCTGCCAGTAAGCGGCGTGTAATGAGCTGAGCTTCTTAATGGTTTCAAGACAACATCCTGACTAAACTTTGACATATACCTGTCTGTGAGAATCCATCAACATTATGGTCAAAATAATTCATAATTTCTGCTTTTTTTTAAGGTTGGTTTGTTGGTTTGTTGGTTTGTCTGTTAGCAGGATTACTCCAAAAGTCTGCAATGGATTTGAATGAAATTTCTTGGAGGGGTGAAGTGTGGCACAATGAACACTCCATTCGATTTTGGTGTCGATCCCGGTCATGATCCGGATTCAGGAATTTTTTTAAGGATTCCGATCAGCCTGAGCATTAAAACCATGTAGCTGATGTAACACGTAGTAAACACACGGCTAATACAGCAGACGTTGTGACATAATACTACAGGAATGCCCGTATTCAAATCAAAATAAAAGGTTATTGTACCGGCGGACAATAACACACAGTAGAGCACAGAAGCTGTTTCCATGCTGCGAGGCAGACAAGCGCTCGCGTCTGCCTTTTTTTTCTGAAATTTTTTGGACATTTTTCGAATTTTATTTCAGACATTTTTCTAACTTTTTTTCCAGACACCTTTCGGAATTTTTTCGGACAATTTCAGGAAATTTTTGGGGCATATTTTTGGACAATTTTGTCATACATTTTTTAAGACATTTCTCAGATAGTATTTGGAATTTGTCAGCCCTTTTTTGGACACATTTTCAAACATTTTTCAGATTCTTTTCAGACATTTTTGGGGAATTTTTGGCCTTTTTATTGGACATTTTTAGAGATATTTTTCTGACATTTTTCAGAAATTTCTTTTTGACATTTATCATCCTTTTTCCAAACATTTTTTACATTTGTTGTGCCTTTTTCGTAAATTTTTTAAGACATTTTTCAGACAGTTTTTGGAATTTTTCGGCCTTTTTAAAAAAATATATATACACACATTTTTCAGCCTTTTTTTCAGACATTTTTGGGGAATTTTTGGCCTTTATATCAGCCTTTCTTCAGACATTTTTACAGATATTTTTCAGACATTTCTTTCAGACATTTTTCAGTCTTTTTTTGGACATTTTTCTGATGTTTTCGGTCTGCCTGTCAATTCACACGAGGAGATCAGAGACCCTGTGGATCCTAGCTGGACGTCAGTAGAGTAGGCGGTCCTTAATGTGGCCCCGGTCACTACACACTGCTAAAAGAATGTGGTCACATGTGGCCCAGACCACCTCTGAACATGGTCTGAAAGATCCGATCTCAATGCGTCTTGAGTGCGTTCACACCTGTACTTATAGAGCTGTCCACTTGTGATCACTGAGGACGCATGTTAATACCAGGTGTGAACAGGACCCACAGTAAGAGATGATGAGTGAGAGGACGGAGATGTTTGTGCTGAACGGTGAAGTGAGAGAGAGTTCTGGTTTTTAGAGGAGGAAACCGAGAGGACGGGCGGTCAGATGGACCGGCTGTAGAGAGAGAGGATCTAAAGTCAGCTTGAAAGAACAGATGAGGCATTTTGTTGCAGCTTATCTGATCATCTCTGTTGATACTGTGTTCTGGTCTGAGGTCTGTAGTTTTAGGGCAAACAGCCAGATACTCTGACGGACTCAGATCATCATCATCATCATCATCATCATCTGTACGAGTACAGATCGTATTCATCTTCTCCGACAGGACACTGATCCCAATACTCAAACTCAGGGTTGGCCGAGAACTGATCTGAAATGTGTCGTACAGCAGCACACTCTTTAGGCTTGTGAAAATGTACCTTATAAAGAGATGGAGCAAGTTAGACACAGTTAGCCTAGCTTAGCATAAAGACTGGAAGCAGGGGGAAACTGCTAGCCTGACTCTGTCCAAAGTTTAAGAATACCTATAAAACTAACCGTTAGTTAAGTTCAGGGTCTGAAATCATCAGGACATCGCGTACGCGTACGCACGCCGTATCATGTTTCAGTTTGTTTGACCGGAGACATGGCGGAGAGAAAAGAAAGCTCTCAACAGTGTGGCGCTACTAAACCTGAGGGGACGCACCCTGTTGTTCCCTAATAAAGCGACACTGAGAACAACAAACCTGTGTTGAAATCAGCAGGAGGAGAGTTATTAACGTTAGCTGTTAGCAGCCGTTAGCAGCTCAGTCCTGACTGGATAAATAACGGAGCTACGAACGTTAACGGAGGTGCCATTGAGTTATTATTATGAGGCGTTCAAAGTCTGCTCAGTAAAATGGACTATTGGGCGAAGGTAAATTACAACGTTACCATGATGTGTTCAAATGTAATCTTGTAAAAGTACGTTTTTGGTGAGAATAAATGAGTAAATAATAATAAATAAATTGAATAAATCCAGTTGTTTGTAGGAGATGATTTCACATCACTATAAAATAGATATTAGAGAGAGAATTATGAGCAGTTTAACTTCCTAACATTAGCTCTAAACAGCTTGCCAAGATTTGTTTTAATCAAAGCAAATATTTAAATAATCATTAGAATTGTGTGTTTTTATGCAAATAACCACTATAGATGATAATAGTAAAGTACAGTACAGTACTGTGTACAGTAGACTACCCTGCCTCCACGGTGTCATTCCAACACTGTAATTTACCGTGTACATAATGTTTTTTAATGTAAAATATATTGAACATTGAATGACATCAGATCTAAAATGTTATTCCTTCATTTAGGATTCATGTAGATTTCAAAAGTGGCAGAAAAAGAAATCTGTTGTTTTTACCTTCCTGTTTGTTTAAAGCATCGACGGTAAAGATGTTAATTCGCTGCAGTATCTGGGGTCATCCTGCAGGGTCCTCATTATCAGAGATTAGTGATGGATGTCTTCTCTGTTTGAAGTTTAAAAGAATGATGAAGCGAGACGTTTAAAATGTAGCTTGAATGGTAAAAATCTGTCCAGCCACTGTGGAGATATTAATGTCTAAAGTCAGGAAAACTGTCTTGCCCTGTACATTTGAGGGCATGTTGAGGACAGAGGTCGCGTTAACTGAATATTTTCCATCATTGACAGAATTGTTTTAACAATGTCAGAAGGCCGTCCATCATTTAGACGGACTGGAGGCCGCGGAGCGCGTCAGTGACCGCTGTGGGTCACAGAGCGGCGCCGGTACAGCGGCTGCGGCGACGGTACAGCGAGTGCAGGCAGGATCAGGAAACCCTTGGTTCAGAGAGTCTGTAGTTAGTCTCCAGTGTGGCAGCAGAGCGCCGCTTCAGCCTTCACAACTAAATTAAACCGGCTGTGAGAAGTCGTCTGTCAGAGACAAAGACTACAGGAACAAAACCTTTCATCAGTTCTGCTTCGTGTGTGTTGAAAAGTGACCGAACAATCGGTGTCGTCTTTTCTCTCCATGCACTTATAATCTATTAACTTGTTCTGTAGCCTAGATTCACTATTTAAAAAACACAAATAGGCCTACACACAGTGGGCGCCGCCGCCCTGCCTGCCACCGTCTCAGCCTTTTGTCCAACACTCAAAATGTATTGAAAGAAGACTGGGTCCAAACCCAGTATCTGTCTGGACCGTGTTCGGTCAGTCTGTGGATTTGTGGTTAAATTGCTCCACTAATAGTCAGTGGTCATGTCTATAATGTTAAATCCAGCGGTACGCGTCCACCAGGTCCGGCGAGGACACTAGAGGACGCTGCTCCTCTCAACTGGCCGTTCAAGCGGTGACGTACCCGATTGTTGAATGCACCTGATTGGGGTCGTTTCTAGAAGGGAGCCCGCAAACCACAAAATCTCATCTGAGATCTGCAAAAACTTGCAAAAAATCTCGCAAGCCTCCCCGTCCGAAGACCTACGGTATCCTTTCTTTAACCATTCGAGGTCAATATCTAACCTTAACGATCTCACAAGAGTTTCCTCAGTTTGCGGGCTCCTTTCTAGCCACCTCCCCTGATTGGTCGCTGGTTCTCTGTTTGCCGTTTCAAACAGGAAACAACTCTGCGGCCTGCTCGTAGACTTTCTGTTATTCCGTCTAAACGATCCACCAAAATCTACTTCTGAAAACATCTGAAGAGAGAAATAGGCGATGATGCCACAGCTGAATATGGTTTCATTTTAGAACTACACTGTTAAAAAAAACAGGTTTTTTACAGTTTTTTTCAAGAAATTTTACATTTTTCTTCTGTATTTCAAAATGACAGAAAAAAAATGTAAAAATTACATGTTTCATTTGTGATTTATATGTAAATGGTCTTAGATTTACAGTATTTTTTGTAATCACAATCGTAATTATCTGCATTTAAGCTTTTCTTGATCATTTTTAAAGATAATTATTCTGTTTTTTTAGATGTTTATGACTCTATTTTAACAATTAATTTATGTTAGAAGAAAAGGATTTCATGGAATTCTAAAAATATTTCTTGTAAAAATACAGATTTTTTTTGCAAAACTTCTGAGTTAATGTAAATTTGGGCTTTTGCAACGTAAAATGACATGTTTCATTTGTGATTTATATGTAAATGGTCTTAGATTTACCGTGTATGAGTATTCTAACAATAAATATATGTTAAAAGTAAAATATTTCTTGTAATATTACAGTAATAAAGGCTAATTATATAAAGATAATTACTGTTTTGTTTTTTTTACAGTTTTTTTATGTTAATTAACGGACAGTATTTTTCCGTTTTTTAACAGACATTTTCTGGCGCCCCTCCTGCCGGAAAATTTCCATTATTTTACACTTTTTTTTTCACCTAGTTTCACAGCTCAGTCCAAGTTTAGTGAGCCAGACGTGTTGCGTTGGACTGTTTCCGCCTTTTCATTTTGAAAGAGCAACGGCCAACGAGGAAACTCCAACACTCGGCCGACCGATCGTGTAACTTCATCACTCAATTCAATTCAATTTATTTTTTATATAGCGTCAAATCATAACATTAGTTATCTCAGTGACAGAGTTTTGCGTTTGTAGGGCTGCTGACCTCTGTGGTCCAGACAAAGAGGTATGATAGACACTCCATGGGTGAGCTGTGGCTCTAACCTCGTCGTCATTGTCACTGCTTTTTGAGAAGACATCAGCTGTTTTCTCTGAACTTGATGCAGCAGCTCTGGAGCTCACAGAACAGCTGCTGGTCCAGTGTTTGGTCCGATTATCTGAAGAAGGAATCCGCCAATAAGAGACCAGTGTTTGCTTTTCAATGACACTTTGGGCCAAATACTGTATCTCTAACGAGAGCAGAGAATAATTTGTACATGCTTATAGATGTTATAGATCTAGTTATTGTTAATCCTGTTATTCACTGAGCTTGTAAATGTCTCAGTATTGCTGCATTAGTCTTATTTAAGTCCTGTGTTTCATATTGGTGGAATAATCAGATGGACAAGAGCCTGTATTTAAATCTAAATACTGTATTTGTTCTGCATGTATTCGGTGCTACTACACCAACCCTCCTCTCTCTGTGTGTGACGAGCTAATTTTAAGCCCCATTGTCAGAGAAGAACTCATATCAGTTGTCACACTCGTATTGTTTCTAATTACAATGCGCTGTATAATTCTGGGTGTCATGACTTTGCCTGGAGACAGACGGTGATTAATCCACTTCACCGTAGGAATAAAATCAGAATGAAATGAGGTCGTTTCCACATCCAGAAGCTTGTTCTGTTCTGTGGAGAGATTTTAAGGTAAAACCTAAAAAGAAATGAGCTCTACTTAGAGTCTATTAGCCCAGTGAGGTATTAGTACTGCTGCAGGTGTTCTGACATAAAGACGAGACTCTGCTGGACTCCACTCAGCATCATTCACAGTCACATCTGTACTGTTCTTTAACAAATGGAGACATACACGGTCGGATGTTTTTATGCCATAACTGATATATCTGCTTCATCTGAGTCTATGTGTAGGTAGAAGGAAGTTACCGCTTTTATTGTGGTAGTCTGAGTAACGTGACGTCATATCCGTTCCGTATCCGTCAACCAAAACAAACCTCAGAGAGTGTAAAACGTTGGAGGGTCGGCTTTGATACGACCTGCACCCTCACATGTTAAATCCAGCGTGGTAAACACTACACATCCAGTAAAGGATGGAAACACTTTGGGTTTCACACATTGACAGGAAAAGCAGAGCTAGACAGAGCAGAGCTAAAGCTGCATGCTAACGTCTAAAAAAGGCCAAAATGTGTCTGAAAATAAGGCAGAAAAAATGCCAAAGTATGTCCGAAATATGGCCCAAAAACATGTCCAAAAAAAGTCTGAAATATTTCCCAAAAAGGCAGAAAAATCTCTGCAAAATATCCGAAAAAAAGTGCAAAAGAGTTACCAGGAAATGTTGTCGTATCTCGGTAACGTGGCGGTGGAGCCGCAGTTCTGATGTCGGACTCTGGAGGACCGTTTTTGTGTCAAATTATTGATTTCTTCAGTAAGTTGCTGTGTAATAAGCGGGATAATGTACAGCTAACGAGTCATTATTGTGAAAGAATCTGCGACAGGGCGATGCTGCACGTATGCATGTACGCGAAGGAGCGTACATTATCCCTTACATAATTCCCTCTCTATTATCTATTTTATATTGCTGTGAAAACATCTCCTTCATCCATCCATCCATCCATCCATCCATCCATCCATCCATCCTGCATCACTTACTGAGGCGAGAATATCTGCAGGGAGGCGTCCTGACAGCTGGTGCAAACGTATATCTGGAGGTCAGAGGTCAAGGGACAGTTTTTCTTCGCCAAAATGTAGCCCAACTTTGGAGTGTTATTTAACGTTTCTCCTGACAAGCTAGCATGACGTGGTTGGTACCGATGGATTCTTTAGGTTTTCTAGTTTCATCTCGCTCTAAAACTGAACCTGTTACAGCCTCTGACAGACAGTAAAGTCCATCCCGCTGGT
>CAKAKR010002346.1:4781-23036 GCA_916700685.1 Adelosebastes latens | reverse complement strand
ACCCACCCCCCCCCCCCCGCCCCGCCAGAAGGTGGCGCGCTAAGCGACCGCCTATATGGCCTTTTGCCTTTAAGATGGAATATCAGTGCTAAAAGCAATCATCCACCAACCTCACCCAGCCGCCAGACCTAACCATATAACAGCTCTTTTGCAACGTAGTTCAGTATTATCAATATATTTCCTGAAAAAGGAACAGAACAGATACTTTCAGTGCTTGAGACTACAAGGTCAACCCACCTATTGTACATCTGACGCACTAGGATACGATCGGCAACAAAGGATCTTTTTTCTAACAACTTTTCAAAATGTGTTGGGTTGAATAGATTAGACTGGATGCTATGAAGGTTTCCAAAGTTCTCTATCCTCCTTTTCATGAAGTGTGTGTGTGTGTGTGTGTGTGTGTGTGTGTGTGTGTGTGCTGGACAAACACTGTTTTTTGAAATTAGATTTCATATTTTTCTCTCTGGTTAAACTTTCCAGTGAGATACACAAAATCAATCACGTAAGAAACACATCAGGGACTAACCGCTAATCAATAAGTAAGAAATAAGCAGCTCTTGAGTAACTCTGCGTTAAGGATTGTAGATAATGGTAATGACGAGTTACTGGAGCGTATTGTCAATGATCCAGCATCTAATGAGTTTCTAGATCTAGTTTCTAAATATCTAATCATTCCAGATGAGCTATCAGCTGCTAAATAGCACATAACCAATAACTAATTATAACTTCCTGGTTTTAGTTCCTGTCTTTGTGTCCCCTCAAGTGAAATAGTGATTCATCTGACTCAGCCTACAAGTGGGCACTGACTTTTTATTGGGAAAGTGTCATTAGTTTAGGCTTCATTAGGTCATTACATAGTAGTTCATTAGTTCATGAATAATGTACCAGAGAGAGAATCCTCAAAAAAAGATTTGAACTGTCAATTTGAATGAACATGTACATTAACACTCACTTAAAAAGCTACATCTTTATTTGCTATCTGAGTTATTATTGAACTTAGAATTGAATTATATGAATGTGTTTCAAAGGAGATGGGTTGGATTTTTTTTCACATGTCTGTGTTGAGTAATCTCAATTTAATGTGAGGGTAAAATGAAGCCTCGCCGTGTTTAAAGACCTTCCATCATTTATCTGAATGGCTTCTTTATTTCTAATAGCAGGCGAGGAATCCTCTGCATTTATTCTGTCAGGATGTCACAGTTTTATTCATTCATTCATTCACTCTTTCTCAGTGGCTCCGAGAAGGCATATCTACAGACAATACATACTTAGCAAGATAATCTCCTATATGTACCACTGATGAACTGTGCACACTGTGCTTATTATTCCACTCCCTGCTCCCCCCTTTTCACTCACCATTCTGTCAGTCTCAGTCCCTTCATTTAGCAGTCTGCAAGCCCCGTTAAATGATTAGTAAGCCCACAAGTGAATATATGCAAATCCTCCTCCACTCCATCGGCTTAGTGAGCGGCGAGGTTTAAACACACCTTGCTAAAGTCCCTGTCACACACGCAAGGTATTCAGCAAAGTGAGCTATTCCAAGAACAAGTTCAGACAATCCAAACATTCTTAGATAGTTGCGTTGAGGATGTGTGTCCTCAGATACACTCATGCAAACACGTATATGGCGCACTCATTCTAAAAGAGCGCACGTACGCGTTCAGTCACACCCAGGATAAGTCTGAGCCCTTCCGGTCTTCTAGGCATGGCCCATCAGATAGGATTCAGCGTGTAAGGTCCAACCAATAAAAATGCCCAAATATTCTATTAAGTGTAAATCCTCTCCGCTGGTGGAGCTTGTGGAGTCAGATTAGGACTAGACAAACACTGCCAAGCAGTCGTGCCCACACCGGGACCACTGCCAACAAGAAGCCCCACAGATATTGCCGTGTCACTGTGTGTGCGCGTGTGTGCATGTTTGTGTGCACAGACGGCAAAGAACCCCGATGTGAGCATTAGCAGGCAGGGGGATGAACAGGCTAAAGCTCTGATACGTGCTGCTCAGTGTAATGGGAAGACTGTGTCAGGGATCTGAGCCGGTTGCAGCTGCAACACACAACCTTTGTTCTGTGTGCATGTGTTCATACCATGTGTTTCTATCACCTGCAGCGAAGCGGGAGTATACCTTCTTGTCTGTATTGGTGCACACGCACACCTGTGAACTTGTGCAACAGCATAAAAAGCACGTACCTATTTGAGTGTGTTTTTAACATACAGATTGACTCAGATTGTCCTTACTGTGTAGCTGACTTGTTCGTGTGTTCACTGTGGGCTCTGTGTTTATTTAGTGATGGTCGCTGTGTAGCTCCTGTGTGTACTGCGAGCACAGACAGCTGCGATGTTTTAGGCAGAACAGACAGATTTCTATCGCTGACCCTAAGGCTGCTCATTAGAATTCAGCACACCTCTTCCAAATATCCCTCCATCTCTCTCTCTCCTTTTACTTTTTTTCTCTATCGCTGCCTTCTTTTTTCCCCTCTCTCTTGCTGTCGTACACATTGGGAGAGAATGCTTCGAGCAAAGGGGTGAACTATTGGTCAGCCATCATAACAATGTCTGTGTGAGCTGCATACACAGCTATTCACACTCAGTGACGCCTGCCAAAGCATACACAGAGACAGCCACTGCTATACAACTGCATGTGAATACACACGCATGCACACGAATGTGCTCGTTCATAGTTAAACCTGCAATATGTTATAGACTGTGGTTTCCACTT
The DNA here is from genome assembly GCA_916700685.1 of Adelosebastes latens. Classification (NCBI taxonomy): domain Eukaryota; kingdom Metazoa; phylum Chordata; class Actinopteri; order Perciformes; family Sebastidae; genus Adelosebastes; species Adelosebastes latens. Next base: position 20,317 of record CAKAKR010002346.1, on the reverse strand, counting down.
GGTAAAAGCTCTGATAAACTTGTTACATACTACCTAGGGTATCTATACCGATACCTATAGTATAGAATATTGGGCCGATACTAACTCAAATATCTGGATCGGGTACAATAGAGCCGATCTGTTCAGTTCAATTCTATGTTTACGTCCGGTGTTGTATGATTGGACCACTGAAGACCACTTTTTGAAGGTCTCGGTCACGTTTCGTAATCGACCGTATTTTTACTCGGTCTTGTCTCAGTCTCAGACAAAGAGCACTCAGGACTTTATTTAAAGTCCGGTCAATACCACAACTGCAGAGATATCACTAAATTACTTGTATTTGTTAACATCATTACTGTGATTGGATGTAAAACCTCCCGCTTCAAATGCAACCAATAACTTGACTCATTTCTAATTTGAATTTTTTTTTACTGTTAATGGCTGTCACCCCTCCCCGCCCCCCTTCACACGCACTCAAAGAGAGTGAACGCAGGAGACAGGGGAAGAAGCTGTGGCTGTCTGGGAGGAGATGTCAGTCAGATCTTCGTCTCAGCAGCACGCTGGTAAACCGCATAGCCGAGGGAGCTGACCAAGTCCCCAGGAGGAGCGCCGGTCATTGATCCCAACTTTCGTAGTGGCCAAACGGCAGTACAACAACTTCCGTGTCCGTCACGTGATGCCATTGGGCCCAAAAATACTTTTTCCCATAGACTTACATTGGGAAAGAGACGTCTGTAACTCAGCGGATAATTTTTTTTAGATGAATCAACTTCCCAGTATGATCACTCTAATAGCCCTTATTTAAAAAATATGTTTTTAAAGTTGTAAAATGCACTAATAGCTGAATCCAGAGTTATTTCCCTTCATCCGTTCATGTGAATGAGATCCAGACCGAGGCTGTAGCGCAACATTGGGAACCCGTGAGCGAGTCTTGTGACCGAGCGGACGCTACTGCACATGTTCCATGTGCCCATATCCGGGTATTTTTCCAGGCGTAAATCGAGCCATTTTGTCTTCATGCTCCACTGAGCAACTCTCACAGGAATGAACAGGGCCCCGCTTCCAATGCTGGATCCAGTTCTCTTAATACATCCATGGAGCTAACAACAAACATGTCAGCCATTCTGAAGTATTTCATGCTTATTACGCCAACAAGTTCTACAGCTATCTTATGTCTAAAATTAAATGTCCACAGAGATTTTGTTTTTCAAAGTTAGGAAAGCAATGTTTAAGTCAAGTTTGATGTTGCCTCACACATAAAAGAACGATCACTTCCACACAGTGAGCTTAGTAAAGCTAGGGTTGATAATCTTGAGAAACTAGCACGACAAGTACACTAGATTTACAGTCCTGCAGCAGCCACAGATACCGGATTTGATGATTTATTGATTGCTGTCGGGATGTAATGAGAATTTTAACACATATAACAAAAAAATTGCATTTCAACAACACTACCAACCCTTCCTTTAATTAAACACTGGTATCGGATCGGTATGCGGTATCGGCTGACACCAAAGGCCAGGTATCTGTATCAGTATCAATATCAGGACTGAAAAAGTGCACCTGCCACCAACTAATAGTCAGAAGTAGCTAACAAGGTGAAGAAAACTGAGCAATATAGTGCTCCAGGATGACATACTTTTGTAGGCCAACCAGGAAGTTAGCATCGCCATGGTTCCCTCAAGAAAAAGCCATTTCCATTGGGTTTTGGATTATTGTGGAAAATCAGCTCTGTGGCAAACAAACGTTTATGATACTGACACGTTTTGTTCAGCAAGATAATCTCCACAAATAAACACCACTTTAAAAGCTAACGTTATAAACGAACTACAACACGTTGAATGAGCATGAGTATATACAACAAGGCTGTAAAGGAGGACAGGTCGGCGTGATGACGTTTAGTCGTCTCATTGAGCCACTTGTTAGCAACCGCCTTTTTTAAGACACATAAAGGCTTCAAAATTCACGAGTGGGATATTTATTGATGTATTTTATATCGTAGAACAAAACATTAAAATGTCTTCAGCTGGTGTTAACCACAGACCTGATTTCAGACATCTAACTAAAAACCCATTGACTTCCAGACGAGGGAACAGGAAGTGATCAAATAATAACTCCTTTCTAGGTTTTAGGACTCATTCCTGTAGCTCTCTATTAACAGGTAAAACAACAACAGATAGTTGTTAGAGAAGGAAACAGCAGAATATTGAACTTAGATTTTGTCACGTTGAACACGACTCGCCAAATTGAGCTTGTTTTGATTTTTTTCTGCAAAATGGATGAATTAAAGCTTTAAAGTAATGATACACTCCTGTTGATGGCATTTAAATATGCAGTGTCATATTATTTATTCTCAGTCACGTACTGTATACATTCACACACACACACACACACACACACACACACACAGCTTTTTAACAGCACGCTCAGATAGAGAACACATTCTTATGCATTAATTGCTAATGTTTGCTGCATCCATTCCTAAGCAGCCATTTGTCTGTGCATGTGTGCCCACGTGTTTTTGTGTGTGTGTGTGTGTGTGTGTGTGTGTCTGTGTTATTGTCCCAGGCTAATTGAGCAATTCCACAGTGGGAGCAGCGGGGTTTATGGTCACGGAACGCCGTGCTCTCCTGGAGCAGTTAGCAAGCCCCCACTTTCATAATTGCTCTGCTTTTATCTGAGTAGCAGACACATTCCAGCACAAGAGGAACACATACAGTACTGAAGCATGTAATGTTCACATATTGTATACAAACACCCACATTCACCTGCATATGTGAATGTGTGATTCTACACACATGCTGTACCCACTCACATTCAATGGAATTGTCCCTTTCATTCTTTTTCTTTTGTATTTGGAGTAGGAGGAAACTCTGTGTACTGACGATCTTGCAAAGCAATCTCTGGGAAGACGCATTGGGCCTGTCATAATCTATTGAATTCAGAGATACCTTTGAGATGTACAGATGCCTGTTGAGATCTGTCTCTGTCAGTGTGCAGTTATGTGTGTAGGTGGTTGTGGTTTATCAGCGCCAGCACCATTTATCTCTTAACAATGATTTCTATTAGATTTCAGGGCTTAGAAAATGTGTTGCACCCACTATTTAGATTTTTCTCTTATTTAAATACAAACCGTCTCTCTGTGCGTATTTGTGTATGCATGTGTGTGTGTTTGTGTGTGTGTTTGTGCGCATGTGCTTGCATGCTTGATTGCACATGTGACTTGAACAAACGCCAACACTGGTGGCCCTGTCTGTTTGTCCCATGCAGACGTTCTGTGAGTGTGTGCCCAGCTCCTCCCAGCTCAAACATCGCTGGTCAGACTCAGAAACTGCCAGGGAGACCCCGGCCAAGGTAAGGCCCTGTCACTGCAACCTGCTGTGTACATGCACACGCAGGCAGATACGCATGCACGCACGCACACCAACACACAACGCGTCTGTTTCATGGGTTATATCACAATCATATAATTAGTGATTGCTAAATTAGTGGCTTTTTTGTAATCAATGGGTCGTACTGTTAAAACAAAAACAATATTTTAGCAGAAAAATACAAGGCCTGCAACAAACAATTATTTTCATTGTTGATTAATCTGTTGATTATTTTCTCGATTAATCGATGAGTTGTTTGGTCTATAAAATGTCAGAAAATTATGAAAAATAACAATCAGTGTTTCCCAAAGGACAAGATGACGTCCTCAAATGTCTTGTTAAGTCCACAACTCAAAGATATTCAGTTTACTGTCCTAGAGGAGGAAAGAAGCCAGAAACTATTCACATTTAAGAAGCTGGAATCAAAGAATTTTTTATTTTTTTTTAACTCAGGCTGATTAATCGATTATCAAAATAGTTGGTTATTGCCGCGGTAGCTCACCGCCCCGTGTACCAAGGCTGAGTCCTTACCGCAGTGGCCCAGGGTTCCAATCTGACCTGTGGCCCTTTGCTGCATGTCATCTCCTCTCTCTCCCCTTTCACAGCTATCTTTCTCACTATCAATAAAGGCATAAAAAAAAGCCCAAAAAAGAATCTTAAAAAAAAAATGAAATAAATAGTTGCCGATTAGTTTAATAGTTCAACTAATTGTTGAATCGATAATTAATCGTTGCTGCTGAACCAACTTATTCACCCTTTGTAATCCACTACTTAAATCAGATTAAGGCTGCAAATAACAATTATTTTCATTAGCGATTAATCTGCTTATTATTTTCTCGTATGGTATATAACATGACAGAATATAGTTTACAAAATGTCCATCATGTTTTCCCGGAGCCCGAAGTGACATCTTCAAATTGCTTGTTTGGTCCGTTCAACAGTCTAAAACCCTAAGATATTCAATTTAATATCATAATAAACTAAGGAACCCAACAAATATTCACATTTGAGAAGCGGTAACATGAATGCAAAATTATGAAAACAATTAATCAATTATAGAAATTCACGCTGATGAATTTTCTGTCAATCATCTAATCCAGAGGCTCCAAACTGTTTCAGGGTTGGCTCAGTGAATGGAAGTGACAACACATTACATTAGTTATCAAAAGAAGATCACATAGAATAGCCTAAATGTGTGTGATTTGGTTAAAGAGATAGTTCAGAGATACAGTAGTTTTGGGAAATTGTACTGGTTTTCCCACTTTCCCAGAGTCAGCAACTAATAAATGCCTTTTAACAGACCTTTTTTTATTTATTTGGTGTAGTGTCTGAAGTTATGTCAAACAGCAATATTAGGCTATCTTGGCTCAATTGTTGAGTGTTTATGGGATCAAATAACAAACATGATCTCATAGGCATCCAGGAATTGAGCGAAACTAGTAAGTAAACTAAGGGGGGGTGATGGGGGACCTTTTCCCTAGTTTGTCTGAGGGGAGGCCCAAAGTCTTAGGCTTTGAAACTCCCTGATCTAATCGCTAAATCGACTAATTGTTTCAGCTCTATATCGGAGTCTGATTTGATTTTTGTGGAGCAACTGTTAGACTGGATATTGTAGGTTGGTATAGGTTCTGGCAATCATTGGACAGTGTAAAGGTGGATGATTCAAACTAACAAAAAGCAGTGTCCTGTATACAAAATCCCATTATTGCTTCATTTATATACTGTATGTCATCTTGTATGTATATGTTCCTTCCAATAAAAATCGGGGCACACTATGAATAGTGACTTGCTCACCTGCGGAGAGGATTAGGTGTCATTGACAACGATTTTCATCGCAATCCGCTTTCTCCTTGCTTTGGTGATGGCAGTGTGAAGGATTATTGCACATTACGCATTACATTTTGCCACCGCGCCGCAGCGCCGCAACCTCAGCTCAAGTACCTAGACACACGAGCACTAGACGGGATTAGGCCCTGCAGATTCTTTTAACTCGGCGGAGTCATCATGGCTCCGCCGGGAAGAGGAGCTTGATTACGTGGCAGAACATTGGAGGAAGCTACAGTATGCATTGAATACTGATGTGAACGTGATATTCCAGCTGCAGGTGAATGAAATCGAAGTGAGATTGGTGAAAATCCCTCTTTTTAAAATTGTGCAAATTTGTGTTAGTTTGTTGCTTTGCATGTGTATATATATATATATATACGTATATATATATACGTATATATATATATTTGTGTTTGAAAGGGAGAGAGAGAGAGCGAGAGAGAGCTTGCAAGGCTCCTGCTGGTTTCCTGCTTATCTAATGAGCAGACAAAGCCTTTCGTCCAAGAACCGTCTGCCAATGTTCCTGCGTGGGAGGACAACATGATTTTCATAGAGAAGAATTCTCTCTCATTCTCTGCCTCTCCTTTTCTATCCATCCATCAGAATTCCCCTGTTGTCCTCTCAAATCCCACGGCGTTGCTTGAGTAGAGACATGAGAGGATCTGAAAGTCAGCCACTAATTACAGAGAGGGCTCCTGCTGCGAGATTGAGAGACTCATTTACAAAAAAAAATAACAGTGTTTAGAGGCTGCCTGCGCACCATTCTCATTCAGTCATTACCCCGCTGCAACTCTCGAGCTGAGTTGAGAGATTGTGTATTCCGTCGGGACGTGAAGCAGGTTGCTGTTTTATTTTTTCTGGCCATCGGGAAAACAAATAAGGCAGCGCTCCGAATTGTCATGCTGACTTTTCCCTCCTTCAAGTCATTCCCTCTGACTTCATGTCAGTCTGTCCTAGTAGAGCAGAATTGTACCGAGCTTGTCGCCGGGTCAATGGAACCTTTTCTTGCATTGTTGTGCCCCTACCTGTAAATAGTATTTTAGCCATGTGCTTTTCCCCTGCGCTACCTATGTGCTACCTTAATTGACTTTAGTTTAGGGCTGTCAATCGATTAAAATATTTAATCACAATTAATCGCATGATTGTCCGAATCATGATTAATCACAAATTAATCACACACTTTTTATCTGATCAAAATTAACCTAAAAGGGAGATTTGTCAAGTATTTAATATTCTTATCAACATGGGAGTGGACAAATATGCTGCTTTATGCAAATGTATGTATATTTGTATTAGATATTTTATTTATTAATCAATTAACAACACAAAACAATGACAAATATTGTCCAGAAACCCTCACAGGTACTGCATTTAGCATAAAACAATATGCTCAAATTATACCATGGCAAACTGCAGCCCAACAGGCAACAACAGCTGTCAGTGTGTCAGTGTGCTGACTTGACTATGACTTGCCCCAAACTGCATGTGATTATCATAAAGTGGGCATGTCTGTAAAGGGGAGACTCGTGGGTACCCATAGAACCCATTTTCATTCACTTATCTGGAGGTCAGAGGTCAAGGGACCCCTTTGAAAATGACCTGCCAGTTTTTTTCTCGCCAAAATTTAGCCTAAGTTTGTAGAGTTATTTCAATTCAATTCAATTTAAAAACTTTAGCTTTAAAACTGAGCCCGCTACAACCTAAAAATCGCATGTGGCATTAATGCGTTAATTAATGCGTTAATTAATGCGTTAATTAATGCGAAATGAATGTCGTTAGAACAAATTTGCGTTGACAGCCTTTGACAGCTCTAGTTTAGTTACCTTCATTTCAGGCTGAATTATAGTTACAATTTTATACCTTAAACTGTCACAAATAGCCTTATACCCTGTGGCTTAAAAGGTTAACATATAGGGACATCATTATGTGGCTACTACGGTATATCTGCAGAAGGTTTCATTTAAGCACGGCTGCTGTGTGTGTATTTTTGAGTGTGTAGGTGTCTGTCAGCTGTGTGCGTCTTGCTGTCAGCATAACGGGGGTCACCGTATATCTTCCCTATGTTAAGTTAACAATCAGTATGCTAGCAATGAATATTTAGTGCAGCACCGATGATGGTTCCCACTGATGTCTTGGCCCGCTGGCGGTAGAGTTCAGTGAATCTGCTCTAATGTTACACTGCAGCCATTCTGCAGCGTGAGGCCATTATACACATTATGTAGAGCCCAGACACCCCGCCACACACACATCCACACTCACAGCCAAGCCCATGTCATAATCACTCAGCTGCACCTGCACTCAAACACACAGGGGGGGGGGAGAAAAAACTAAAAACACTGTTTGACATGCAAAGAGAGATTTCATCATGCAGTCACGGTCTACATCTTAAGTTAGAGCAAGGAGAAAAAAAAATGTTACGTGCGGCAATACTTCCCTGGAGCTATTTTCTGTGATGATGTATTTGGGTGAAAAAGCAGGAAGAAGTGCAAAGGTTCTGACAAAGTAATCCAATTTTTTCATGTGCAATATGTGCATGTGCTTGCCTGTCTGTTGCATGTATTTGGAGGAAAGGGCTGTGTGCAGACTTTTCAAACCCATTTGGACAAATAGAGCCTCGGGACAGTTTGTAGTGACAGTGCTTCCATAGATGCAAGCGGTGGCCAGAAAACAGCGGCTGCAGTGACGTTGGTGCCTGCAGAGAAAGAATAATGCATTATTTTAATCAATGTACTTAGTAGATTCTACCAAATTGATTTATATATTACAGGAGTACAAAAAATCAACAATACATTATGTGATGAAAGCAGTAATTTTCCAATCACTGTCTCAAAAATGTTTTTCTTCCTCTCTGGAATAAAGGAATTATGTATTCTTGTGCTTTTGAGTAAATTGGTAAAACAGTTTGTCTTCTCCGATATTACCCAGATACATTTCTTTTTTTGAATACAATAATGCATCCGTTGTGTTATTCACCAAGTCCATGTTTGCTTGTTGTTTGTCTTGTGGGTTTGATTTTTAAAAAATCATATTTTTTTGTGAAGCATAGAGCATAGGATTCCAGCAGGGACTCACAACATTTGCTCGCTGGCTCCAGGCCCCATATGTGTCTGCCCATGTGAGCTGTGAATGAAGCCAGGGGGTTGCAAATGGGCCCCATGTGAGGAGAACCGTCCTCGGGCTCCACATGAACCCCTTTTGTGTGCATTTACTTTGCCTCATGATTGGACCAACGAGGGCTACAATTGAGGCCTCAAATAGGACCGTTTTTTGCGTCCACACTATGTGGGCTAATAATTGGGAACACATCGTGTATGCCATGCACACTCCACAGAGCCTATATTTCAACCCCCACATGGACAAGTTATCGGGGGGAGTTACAACTTTATTTTATCGTGGGTAAACACAGTGGTAGGAGTATTTCCTGGACAACACAATTGATTTTCTTCACATTAAAGGAACCATAAACCTCTCTCGTAAAGCAGACCATTAGCTGTCTATTAGTGTGCTTCACTGTGCTTGTGCAGCCAATTTACATATTAATGAGCTTGCAACTCACTCACACTTCCACATACAAACAGACACACACACACCTGCCCACATATTCGCACAGAGAGAAGGTCCTCCAGCGCAGGATAAAATAAAAATCAGTCAGAGATCAGTTGCTGATTCATTTGGAGGAAGATATGGGGGAGTCAGGAGTTGTTAATCATGCATAGGTGAGCCATATTGCTCTCTCCTATCCATTGCTAGTTCTCTTGACCTGAGTGGAAAGATGGAGCCGGATCATAAAAAGGCCATCATACAGGCCTTTATGGTCCAGTTAATGGAGACCATGTTACTGGCAGAGGGCTGCCTTTTTCCTCTAAGAGGATTCTACTCTCTGTTCATTCATTTAGATTCTATAGGCTGTCTGGGTCTCCTTTCGTTTGACTTTCTCTTCCTGGCTAGCATTGTTCCAGCTTTTTATTGTTTTCCTTCCTGTCTCTGAAATGGAAAGATGGAACATTGGTGCCTTGGCCAGAGGTGTCTCAGGCTAGCATCCTCCCTCTACTGCACCACCACTACTCTGATGGCATACAGGAAGCTTTAGAGGGTTTTGATTGTCAAGAGGACTGGCAGGTGTTAACTACATTCTGACGAATGGGAATCTGTTCATATTACTGAGCATCTGGCATTCAAAATATCCCCGATGATGGATGGAAGTCATTTCTTTTTGAAATTGCCGTAACTTTTGGTGTTCTAGCAACTGTGATCCTAACACCTTCTTTTTCTCTTCCTTCCTTCTTTCCTTATTTCCTCCTTCCTTCACTCCTTCCTTCCTACCTACAGAGGATGAGCTGCAGCTACCTGCTTTGCACTATCCTGCTCTTTGTGGCTGTATTGCTGGCTGTCACCGTCACTGGCACCATCCTTTTTATGAATCACTACCAGGCCCCGCCCATGTCCGACGGCCTACCCCACATCTCCACCAATCAGGACGAAGCCAATGCCCTGGTCACCGTCGAGAGAGGCGATGGCTCTCGCATCAACATCTTCATCGACCCCAACTGTCCCGACTACAACAGTAACTTTTTGCGCCTGGAGGGCGTGCAGACGTCGCTGCTCCACTCACTAACCGACCACGACTCTGACCTGAAGTCAGTGAAAGGCCAGGACCGGGCTCTTCTTGTCAGTCTGGCTGAGGAGGTGGCCAAGCTGTCAGCCCATGCGGGGCAGCTGAAAATGGACTATGAGTCCTTACGCAGGGGGCAGGGCAGCCTGGGGCAAGACCTCAACACGCTGCAGACGGAACAGGGACGCCTCATACAGGTGAGACACGCACACACAAACAGGGGGTGTTGTTGTAAGGTCATAGAGAATACACCACCCAGGTCAGAGTGCTAATTGAGACACAATATAACACAAAAAGACATTGACAATGAAATTCTACCTATCTGGAATCCTCATCTTTCCTTTTGTTTGTTTGATATTTGCAACGGTTGCTAAGACTGCCACACAAATAATGTATTAAAGGTGCAGTGTGTACGATTTGGCTGCATCTAACGGTGAGGTTTCAAATTGCAACCAACTGAAACTTGTCCAGCGTGCCAAGCATGTGAAAACACAAATGTCCCTCTCTAGAGTCATTGTTTGGTTTGTCTGTTCTGGGCTACTGTAGAAACATGGCGGCCTACTCCATGAAGAGGACCCGCTCCCTATGTAGATATAAAGGACTCATTCTAAGGTCACGAAAACACAACAATTCTTATGATCAGGTGATTATACACTAAAGAAAACATACTTTTTAATATCATATTCCATTTCAGATCCCCTTAAATACTACACACTGTTTCTTTAATATGTACTTGTATCATGAAAATTTAACTGCTTAATAATGTATGAATTGTATTCACCAGCACTGGTGGAATAATTCTTATTTCTACAGTTGTGGAGCACTGTAAACATATATGTTTGAACATTGTTACATGTCCTGACATATACAGAGAAAAACATATTAAATACATATTACAGACAAAATGTTAAAAGCAAAAATATAGGGCTTAAATGGTGATCATTTGGGGTGTAACGATACATTGATCTGGTTCGATATATCGATCCAGATCAATGATCCAATGTCATCAATGCAAAGTGAAAATGTTGATTCATATCTTTAAGATATGCCTTTATTTTGAATTTTGACTGGAAGAACACAGTAATACAATTGTCAAATCATATTTTAGTCACATTTTGTGAGTTGATATGAATATAACCAATGTTACATTTAAATGGGCATAAAAATATTGTCTCATATCGATAGCAGGTCCCTGAATTGAATCAAATCGAAATAGTATCATGGCAGACTTTCTGATATCAGCAAATATATCGTTGTCCAAAGAATCAATATGATATTGTATCGTGATTTACTCCCCTAGTGATCATTTAAAGGTGGTATTTCTATGATTCTCTGAATTAAATTGAATTGAATTAGCAGAAACAAAAGCATCCTTCTCCTTATTGCTTATGAAGTAGTGTAATATAATACTCACTTACTACTGTGATTAAAAATATGCAAGTGTTTGAAAGTGCATGCACTGTAAACTAGCTGGATTGGTGAGCTTTTATCAGCTCCCAGTTTTGGCCCATCCTGGCACTTGGCCATGAATGGTGCTCACTTGGTTACCAGATGCTGAACTGTGGCTTGCAGACATTTTTTGTTGTCATAACTACATTTGTGAAGAAAAACTGCAACATGTTTATTTGTTTCTTTGTTTTTTATGATTGAACATAAGTGTGATTAGTTGAGAAGTAAAAACAGATGAACTGAATCCAGAGTCACTACTGAAGTCATGACTTTAAGTACTGTACAGAGGCGCTCAATGACTGCATTCTATCAATACGTATTGATCGTGAAACCACCTTAAGATGTGTTAAGCTCATTGGACTTGAAGTTGGTCTCATTTAGTCCCTTCCTTCTCCTGACTGCAAAATTCAAACACCATCACTCACTAATCCAATGCCAACTGGACCGTGTTCGTTTTCTCCTCGCGCTGTACAAGCCCAATAACGGCGAGATTAAAGGGCTCATGATCCGCTGAGTAGAAGATGAGGTCACAGGGGAAGAAAATGCCCATCATGATTGAAGAAACAGAACAACTTGCACATTAATCCAATAAGATAACATAATGTTTCCGTAGATGTGTAAGACAGACTCCGCATTGGATGAAAACATGATTAGACCCCCTTTAGTTGCGCACTGTCGACATTGATTTATTGACGATGCATTTCCTAAATGTGCGTGGAAAATCTTCACACATTACGTGCTCTTTTAATTTTGGCCCATCAGGCTCAGTCTGTATTCTGCAGTAAATAGATTTCATAGCTGCCAGCCATACAGCTCAAACAACGGAATGCATTCTGCTCTTGCCAAGCCTTTCTTTAAGCCAGATCTCTTTAGCTCAGGATTCAGCATTGTTTAGAAATCACTCAAGAACTCGCTGGATTGGTTTGCACTGCCTCCGTGGGCTAAGAAGCCATGGGTGCTGATTGGTAGTGCACTGGAGGCAGGAAGAGGACTTGTCCCTACTGCTGTTAATGTGGTGTAGGTGGCATAGCGCAGTGGGCACTGGGGCTAAGTGGAGGCGGTGCTGGCAGCCCAGACACTCCAGGTGATTGATTCCCTCTTTGGAGGCAAGGCATGTGGCGTGCACATCCGCTGTTTCTGCCTGACACCGTGGTGTGACTGTGTGATCTATGGGCCACCTGTGGCCAGGGTTTCTGATTTATACGATGACACAGAGCTGACTGTGCCAGTGTTAGTAATGGCTCTGTGTGCACGGCAGCCCCCTGAAGAACAGTCTCACCCTGCCATATAGAGAGAAACCCTTTCACATGCCCCCGAGGAGATGAGCAGGAGAATCTGATTGCAGTGGGTTTAGGAGCGATGTGTTTTGATTTTTCACAAACCGACATGTTCATTTTTCACAGTGAGTGCTTGCAGCCTCAAATAGAAAGGTACACATTTACATTCAAATAAACCACACCGACGGGACCAGTAAAATATAGGAAGATAGCAATACATTTAACTGTTGGTTAGCCTTGAGAGCGATGGACAGGGTGCAGCATGTTGCTGATGTTGGCTCGAAGACAAAACTCTCATTTGATACTGGCAGTGTGTTTCCTCCTCCTTCAGTTACTGAATATTAGAGGCCCAGGAATTGAACCCTGGGGGGCTCTTCATGCCTTCATCTCCTCAGATTCACAAATGCCAATGGCAGCAACACAGCCCATGACTTCTAGATACCACCTGGCATTATTTAGTACCTTCATTAAGGCTGTCTCTGTGCTATGAGTTTGTCATGGGCCAGATTGAATATTGTCAGAAAATCCATTTACATTTAGAAAGTAGTTGAGTTGAAAAAAAGCAGCTCTCTCCTAACCAATCCAACCAACACAGGCAGCGAGTACTAGCCAATCAGAGGCAGAGTAGGGCAGGTCATGCCTTCGTTATAGCAGGATATGTAATTTAGCATCCTGCCAAACCACCTCTCTGTAGTCATCACCTGTAGATAACTATGAAGCAAAAACACAGACGTTAGCCCAGCACACCTTACAAAGCAACTCCAGGCAATTTGTCTCACCTCAGTTGTATGTCAAATTCTAAAAAAAAAGTAGTGTGTGCTATTTGCTTTGCTATTTGTTGACTGTAACAGAACTGTGTTGCCTTGTCTACAAAAGTGAGCATGAGCTCATCACAGCTTATATAAATTCAAGAGGTCCTTCCAGAAGTACTTCCAGTCTTAAAGGGACTGTTTGTAACTTCTTACACGTATAAATCATTGCGGGTCGGTGTTTCCTATGCGCGCTTGCGTGTGGCTACGCTGTTCCAACACAAACTACACGGAAGCACCAAAACCACAAAGTTCTATCTAGTGAAGCCCGTCTGTTAAACAGTGTCAACTCTTCCTACTCCAGCCCCCCCGACCACAGCCAGAAGACACAGGGGAGACCGTAACCCTGGTCTCCAGGGCCGGATTCTCTGCTCCTCTGCCTGCCTGCCTTCACTCACACACCGCGCTCGTTCTCACTCGCCCCACCTATCACGTGCATGCGCGCAAACTACACACTGCAGAAGACGGGAGTCTGAAGCAGGAAAACACAGGATCAGCATTGATTCATGGAGAGACCTTCATCTGGTCAGCTAACATTACTGTGCCTCACTGTTTTGATCAATGCTTGTTCATATCTATGTAGAGCGAGCACAAGCACGAGTGCGAGCAACAGGACGCTGACTTTCATTGACTTAACGGCCACAGGTGTCGCTGTTAACAAGCAATTTCTGATTCTTACAAACAGTCTCTTTAAGGTCTTTGCATACAAGTCTGTATTTTTCGTATGCGGTTTTTCATCCAATAAAAATCGTTATGCACAGAAACCTTGCACTTTGTGTTCGATCCGTTATATTATTCTATTCTTTGCAAAAATTCATAATATGAGACAAAACTGAATTAATGACGTGGGTGCAGTCCAAACGTAGCGCTAGTCCAAAATGGGGCTAATGTATGACTGACATTAGCAAGAAGCGACCGCTTAGCTGCCTAGAGCTCAATCACTACTATAATCTGTAGTACATCCTGTGTTTTGAAACCAACCCCAATTCCAAGCTCTTCTGCAATCACCTACCACAATCTTTAAATTCTGCATCTCTGTATGTAAAGTGCTTTGTGCCGGGAGACAAAGTGAATGCTTATCATGACATTTTGGATGATAACGATTGCACGGATGGTGCCCTCACGTGCAACGTGAGGTTGTATTTGTTTTTAAACATGCGACAATGTCGAACAAAAAATACGGACCTGGTGTGTAAAGGCCTTAACATTGTCACATTTCTGTAGCGTATACCTTCAAATCTTACGAAGTGTTCGCATTAAAGTTTCCTCAGTGTATATATATATATACTGTATATATAGCTCTGACCAGCAGTGGCAGCCCTGTACACAGGCAATAGATATGGGTTTTGTGACCTGCACTCAGGCGCCCCTTCAGCATTAAAAAAAATGGAAGGTCTACATTCCCCATAGCAGAAGTCCAACTGACATAAAAAGTAGTTCACATATTCCACTGAGTTGACATTCAGTTTTGCACAATGTCTGACTGTAACAAAAAAAAAAAAAAGACTGCAAGGGCTGCAAGGAAGAGCATGACTTACTGATTCCCTTGAACCACAGGTCACAGTTTAAACTGAATTATGTGCCTGTGGAATATTAATGTGTTTGACTAGTGACACCCACAACCTCTGGTACGGATCTAGGGGCCAACCTCTGCTGCTGGAGAATAGAAACTGCATATTGCCTCAAGATGTTCATTCCTGTGGACACAAAGTCCTTTGAGGACTTGAAAAAAGTCAAATTCACAGAGTGCTTGTTGCATCATTTCAGCCAGGGATGTCATACAAATAACTTCCAAACCTCAATAAGGGTGGAAAATCATAAAAGTCACGTAAAATGTGGAAATTGAATTAAGCGAATGGTTAGCCTCAAAGATATCTATAATTACAGAAATTACTGAAAATATGTAAAAGAAAATAAGCCATTTGCCTACAACTTGAACAAAATCCTTTAAAGATTGCGTATGATTCACTGCAATATACATTATTGGTTTTTGTTAAATATAATGATATTATGGAAGTGTAATATTATATGTTGGTGGTACAAGTATATACATATAACTGACAGCAAATTGTGAGACAGAGTACATATTGATGAGGGACTATTGCCCAGAGACATTATGGCCAGTAAGTGCACAGAAACATTAAAGGGCCATCTCTCCACTTTATTTCATTAATAATGATTTAATTGCACAGCTGGACTCTCTCCCGCGTGG
>CAKAKR010002343.1:0-10437 GCA_916700685.1 Adelosebastes latens | reverse complement strand
TTCTCGCCCCTTCAACGTGGGCATGTATGCTAACTCCAGCACACATTGGGCGAGAGCCATGATACGCCCTGAACAGGTCAAACACATTCACACTCAAATTGACACCTACAGGCAATTTCACTGCATGTTTCTAATCCTCCAAACCTGCATGTCTTTGGACTGTGGGAGGAAACCAGAGCACCCAGAGGAAACCCACACATACATGGGAATAACGTGCAGGAACCTCACAGAAAGGCTCAAGCCCACACATCACATAAAAGTGTTTGCCTTCAAGATCTTATAGAAAGATGAATAAGTGATGCACTGCTGATTATAAACACTTCAATTGCAGGCTTGGACGTTGGTTGATGTCAGCTCACCACCAGCACATGAAAACACCACGTTGAAACTATCAATGAAATAATTTAAAAAACTTACAGTACGTCTCTCAGAATGTTACATATATCAAGCAGTAACTAACAAAAGACTAGGTTGAAACCTAGTATATGGCTGGTCAATGTGCTAAATTGTGTGAATTAGCGAGCGACAGATTTGGAATAAGCGGCAGTCAACGAGTGGAACTGCTGTAAAAGCCCCACGAGGACATAACGGAGGACTGTTAGCGTCTATTCATTTTGAAAGAGCAACGAACGAAGAAACTCCAACACTCGACTGACTCACTCAGTAAGTGACAGACTTTCGCGTTATAGGACCGGCCCAGCTTTGTTGCAGTCCAGCCAAATGATTTAAACGATTATATCAATATCAAAATTGTTGCCGATTAATTTTCTGTCAATCGACTAATCCATTAATTGACTAATTGTTGCAGCAAAAACTACATACAATATCCCAGAAAGGGATTTGTTAAAGACAGAATACTATGGATTACAGCTAGAGCAACCTAATGATTATTTTATAATTGGTTAATCTGATCAGTATTTTCTATATTAATCAATTAATCACATGGTCTATGAATTGTTAGAAAAATGCCCAAGTTGACATCTTTATATGCATGTTATGTCCTATCAACAGTCGTCATCATATGTGACAAATAAAAGCAACTTTTTTGGGGCATTTTGCTTGAAGCATGATTTCAATAACCTAATCAATTCTCAAAATTGTTTTGATTACTTTTCTGCTGTTTGACTAATTACTTAATTAGGGCTGCATTTAACGATTATTTTCGTTGTCGATTAATCTGTTGATTGTTTTCTTGATTAATCAATTAGTTGTTTGGTCTAGAAAATGTCAGAAAATGTCAATCAGTGTTTCCCAAAGCCCAAGATGACGTCCTCAAATGTCTTGTTTTGTCCATAACTCTAAAATATTCAGCTCTAATTACCACAAAGAACTCTTTTTACTTTTAGTTGCAGGACTTTTCTTTAACTTATCCACGTCATGCATTACCGCACACAAAGTTGCATGTAAGCATCGTGCTTCCCTTCTCCCTGTCATTCCAGCTTATGCATCTATCTGTCAACGTTCACATCAAAGCAACCCTGATGGGCTTCATAACCTATCCTCATAACAACAGGAGATGTTGGCTTATTAAAAAATAATATGACCTGTTTTATGAGGCAGAAAATGTCTGGAGAAACATCTGTGAAACAAGTTGTGTATTAAATATGTAGGAGCTACATTCAAAATTCCTTTTTGCATGGGATGGCAGAGCTATAAAGAGAATCCAGAGTGCGGGCCCCCAAGCTCATTCAAGTCCCGCCATTCTCCCCATCTGACAGTCAAAGCTGAATGATCTTGCACTCTTTGCCTCCTGTTCGCTATTTCCTCAACTCTGCGGGGATAAAACAGTCAAAATGTTCCTATCACTGCCAGAAATTAGTGACTCATGATTGTCTCTGATCGTTTTAGAAAATCAAGAGGAAAAAACAAAGCATGAGGTATTTTTTGTACTCTGCTCTTCCTAAAGAGTTCATTAATGCCGTTTTTGTTCTGAAGTGGAGACCTCTGGAGACATCCAGAGAAATGAAGGAAGGATGGGGGTGTGTGTTGCAGTGAGGCAGGAAAACTAGCACAGTATCAGTAGATAGATTAAAGAGACTGGATTTCAAAGGCTTCTTTATAACCTTTTAATGTCATGTTGCTTTATCCTTGTGAATTACATTAAACTGATATTTTCTATTTATCCTCACACAGCTGTTTTTCCAACGTAATGGGATTGTTGAATCTATATGTGCTTTAATCATCATCATTATTCTAACAGTAGATCTGTAGAGGATTATTCTTTGGTTTCTGTGGCAATTTGACAAGACCTAATATCCATCCAGGCAACAGTTCTTTTACTTTAATTGCAGCTACATTATATATATTTAATCGTGATTAATCGCATATTGTCCATGATTATCGCGATTAATTGCAAATTAATCTTTTGTATTTATCTGTTCAAAATGTACCTTAAAGGCAGGTTTGTCAAGTTTTTAATACTCTTATCAACTTTGGAGTGGACAAATATGCTTGCTTTACAGAAATGTATGTATATATTTATCATTGGAAATCAATTAACAACACAAAACAATGATACATATTGTCCAGAGACCCTCACAGGTACTGCATTTAGCATAAAAAATATGCTCAAATCATAACATGGCAAACTCAAGCGTTAAAGTGTTAACTTTGACAGCCCTAATACATACTTTAGCTGCATGGTAGTAAAAAATAAAATAAAATCTATTGCAAGAAAAAGAAAAGGTAACTGGTGCCTGAATTTGACACATTTGATATGGTATTATGATGGTTTGAACCCATCTCTGTATTTCTGGTGACATCAGTTTCCTCCCTGAAGGAAAGCATTGGCTCAGTTTACACAAGATATTCAAAGATGACGCCTGCAGTGGTAGCTCAAGAGGAGAACATTCAGCAAAATGTACACAATGCAAATGTAGTCATCAAGTATTGGTCCCTGATGAGTACAAACAATAACACACAAATGAGAAATGTAACCAAGCAGGTTGTGCAACAATGGCAATTTCTATGATGGAAATCAAAGAGTCCTCACTACCCATATTTAGCCTGCTGCTCTCCCAATATTGAATCACACTGGGGATTCTCGGGTTGATTAAAGAGAACGTGTGTGTGTGTGTATGTGATGTATACATATTATTTAACTACACTATACACTGCATGTATAGAGAAAGATAGATGCTTGGGCTCCTATACTGTATTGCCTACTTTCCATAAGATATGTGGATTGAAGAGATGAAGATAAACAGCAATGAGCAATACACAGAGAAACAAGAGCCACTAACAGCATTTTTTTGCTATTCTCCTGGCATATTATATCTAATTTCATACTGCAAAATGAACTCTTATGTAGGTGGATAGTCGTTTGTGCAAATACTCCCTCAGTGTACTGAAGACTTGGCAACTATATAACAAATTCAGACCACCATTTGTGTGCTGATACAGATTCGATCATGCACAATAAGTCTCTCTTGAAGGTCTAGTTCCCTTTAGATTTCAAATCTTGGATGGATGTACTGTATATGTATTTGAGTGAGTGTATTCATTAAGATCTTAAGGTCTTAAACATAAGATTAACTGGATTGTGTGGGCCTGAGGATTTTAAGCATTGTGATCTCTGGCCTTTGGTCTGCTGCACCATGTCTACTGCCTTTGAGCCTTGAATGAAATGTCTCAGTGACTGCTGGCGAGATGAAAGGCTCCATTTTGAAGTGGTTAGTGCTGGCGTGCTCGACCGGCTGCCTTATATTCCTTCTCCTGTCAGAAACACTTGGCTAGACACGTGTGAAAACCCCACTGCCATCCGGAGCCTGTTATCACATGAAAAGGCTGCTCTCTGACCATAGGACATTTCTGAGCATGTTATTGTCCATCGCATTGTGTACAATTTACTTTGAAGCTCAGGGGGACTCAAAGCAAACAGGGACCAAATGCATTGATGGCACTTCGAACAGTGATGAAATCGTGTTTGAAATGGATACAGCAGTGTTGCCCAAGCACACAGACATCTCCCTACAGCTGTGGAGTTAATATGGATGTGGGGAAACTGCAATTGATATGCGTGGCCATGGAAGGGATGCACCTGGGGCTGACTTGATGAAGAAAATGCTTCACTTTAGATGCCATTTTTTTAATTTTAGTCCTCTTTTAGATTTCCATTAAGTCAGTTTAAAACTTAAAAGCCTCATTCCCACCAAGTGCCTGTCGTTGAGATGAAGAGCCATTACTTTCACATCTGGGACCAAGAACAATAGCATCAAAATAAGATTGAATGGGGAGGGCTCACTCTGTGCAAAACAGATTTTACTTAGCTCTCTGCAGCAGGCTGTTATAACCACAATTGGCAGAGATCAAATGGAAAATGTAGCCTAAACAAATCAGTTGTAACCAGTTTGGACAGAAAGCCATTATGGAAAAATTACCAGATAATAGTTTAGAAATAACTAAGTAAATTCAGTGTAAAAATAAAAATACAGAGCAAGGATGTCAAAGATTTGCATGCTTTTACTTGTATTTGCTTGGCATTGAATTTGCTGTGTGGATATTAACTTGACATCAAGTATTTAGAGTTTAAAATGGCTACATTTATTTCCCTTACAGGTAAATAAGAAGTGGGGAAAATTTTATATTGCCTGCTATTATTTTTTTTTATCATCATACGGGTATCAGACAAAATATTTATAGTGAACAATTTTTTACTGTCAATGTTTTTTAATATCAAATTCTTCTTCATTTTGGTAAATTAAACTACTTGTACTGTTATTACTGCTACTAATAATGCTACTGCCAATATTATTGTGTAAATAGCATGTGTACTACTCCTAATGTCACTACACGGCTGCTACGCCCACTGTATAACTACAACTATTAAGCTACTACTATTGAGAGAGAATGAAATGTGATCAACATTATTTAGGGTAACATCCGCAAACATTTAAAATGTAAGAAATTGGTTAATTCCATGTTTTGCTTGTTTGCCTTGTAATATTGAAAATACAATTAATTCTTTAGATCTCTGTTTAGCATTACCTTTTTCTGTCTTATCTTGGATTAAAAACTGTTCAAACATTTGATTAAAAGATAATTCTGCTGTCAGAGAAAAGAATATTTCCCACTACTTTGAGTTTTGAATATACAGTTTCCTTTATTTGTTACTGAATCCAGTCTTGCTTTCCACAATCAAATAGAATCAAGAAGAATGTCAATGATCATCACTCGTTTGCAAAGTCTAGCAGCAATCTCACAGCACTATAAATTACATTTATAAAACCACAAGCTGCTATATTTATCATATGACTACACTGAGGGTGTTTTATGTTTGAATAATTTATTTATTTATTGTGTTGAGTTGAATGTGCTACTTATTTTGTACTGTAATTACCTTGTGCCTTTTCTACCTTTTCTTTCCTTAAAGCTGACTCGGTGTAAACTGCTCAGAATTCCAATGTACTTGGGTGCAAATGGCAAATAAAACTCTTGAATCTTGAATATATTCATATTAGGGATGCTAATTTTGAAACATCTTCTTAACCGATAACCAACCCTCATTAACCGATTATTAACCATTAGATTTGTGCCTCGCATGCAGCGGTGCGCCAGCTGCAGTGTATGAGCACAACAGACAACTGAGTCTCCAGTTCACGCGTCCAGGAGCATTAACTTTGCAGCCACGGTGTTGCGTGTAGTGTCGCGGACATGCAGCCACTTTCCCAGTAAAAGTCTCCATCGCACATTTAGTTTAGTTTAGCAGGTTGTCAGCTGTGTGTCTGCCCGGTGTAACGTCACTCTGTCTGCCCGGCATAACTATAGCAAGTGTCCAACAAACAGTGTGTGCGTTTGTGCTACGTTAGCAGCTCTAGCATTGCCGGAGACTTGTGTTCGCCGCCACCACACACAGTCTGTCAGCACGCCGTAACTTTAACGAGTGTCCGACAGACCGTGTGTGTGTGGGGTTGTTGGTGGCGTTATAGCTGTGAACGTAGGTGTAGCAGACAGTGTGTGTACAGTTTATTTTGTCGGTGAATAAATGCTATGAGGCTACAACTCTTCCGCAAAAGCGGGCTCGAGAGACCGGAGCCAACTTCCTGTATCCTGCAACTCCGGCTCAGCCTTTTAAGGAGGGCTGTGAAGGTGGACCAGCTTTTCTCCTTAACAAGCCGCTCCTCTGAGTTTTGCTCAGCTTTTTGATTCATTATTAACAATTCTTTTAACCGTTTAACCGATAGCGTTAATCGGTTAAAATCTTTAATGTCGGTTAACGGTTAAAGAAAGGGTTGACGATGTTGGAAAGCTAGCATAATTTGAAAGTAGCATAGCCTCAGGAGCTCCGTCTAAACCCACCCCCTCCCCTTGGGGCTCCTTCCAAGGCAACGCCCCCCACACACATACACGAGCACCGCCGCATCGTAACTACTTCATAGACGCAGAGCGGAGAGAGGACCGCAACTCAACAACGCTACCTCATGACAGGTAACCGCGGCAGTGCTACTTTTGGCTGAGTTTTCTCTTCGATTCTCCAGTAAACTTGCGGCGGCGACGCGCTTTGAGTTCAGACTGATGCACACCAAGGGTAGAGTACGAGCAGGGAGGCAGGGAGGCATCTGATTGGTTCTTTCCAAGCGGACCGCGAGGCAGTGATTGGTAGACGTTTTTACAGGATTACAGCAGCTACAGATGACGGCTCTTTTCCGGTCCTTTTTCAGAGCTCATAAGTAATGGATCGCTGTCGGGGTGTAAAGACTATTTCAACCAATATAACAAATAGTGTATACTGGATAACATCGTCAACCCTGTCTTTAATTATTATCATCCCTAATTCATATCATATGTTCATTTATCTAAATCGGCTCCTTGAGCGATATGTTGCTGGGAGACACGTTGCCATGGTAATCGATCTCCAAATCAGTATTCAAATGCTTTTTTGCTTTATATATACAGTATATAAGTATGTAATAATAACGTATAAATACCATAATAGCCCATGAAACAAGGAATAATTCCACAACATTATTCATTATTCATATTCAACATTAATTATTATTAGTTATTCTCGCTGTTTGTTATGTGTAGAGGTGTGTGTGTGTGTGTGTGTGTACAGTAGTGCGGCAGTGGCACTGTCCCGAAGCTTTGAATACCTTCGAATATTTCTCACCGAAGCTTTGAAGCCCAAAAAAATGGTATTCAGGACAGCCCTACATTTCACACAATGTAACATTTACTTTGCCAATGCAACATCTCTGTGCTTAATCTGTGCAAATATCAAATTAGGACCCTATGTCTGTAAGACATTATTTTAATTGGCACATAGATATTGTGCAAACCTTGCTCTAGGAGCATTTGAATGTGTGTTTAAATGTAATAGTGAAATGTCTTGATAAAATGTACTGTATGGGGTTTGTCAAGATCAATACTTAAACAGTTGCCGCATATCATATTTTCAAGACTTCTCAGTGTTCCCCTAAATTTATGTGCACTGACTTCTCATTTATTCCTGTTTCTTTTCCTTTTTCATTGCTCAAACATGGCATTAAGTAGGCCATATTTCTGTGTTCAGCCTAAATTGAGCATCAACAGTCTCCCCAGGACCATGTACTGAGAATATACCAGTCATAATAGTGATGGATAGAGCTACTTACAAAAAGGTACAGATGCATTTAATGGGCAGCCGAACATTTTAATGGTTATAGGAGCACCTTGTTGCCCTACTCTTAGCGCTGAAAACATCTCACTGTGCTATTAAGTGCAACCGGAATGGAATTATAAAAGGCATAAATAGGATCTGAAGAAAATGAGCACTCTGAATCCTTAACACATAATCAGTGGACAAGAAGTGAAATGCTACGTACACATTTCATGTTCACTTATAAACATGTTTCATTATTCCTGACTGAAGACAGACCAGGAGGGACAAATCTGAGATATGGATTATTAAGCCTTTGTGTTCATTTATTCTTCCGACTTTCTTTAACAGGGTTCCTTTTTCAGTGATGTTCGAGAGTGAAATGGTTACTATGGCGGCTAATATGAATTACACATGAATACAATTGGACTCACTGGATCCACAAGAGTCTCAGCTTTACAATCATTCCCAATTTATGCACTTCTAAGACTATTTAGGGACTCCAGTACGCAGAAATATTCAAATATACCATTTTAAGTAAGATGAAAATTACACATTTATATTGCATGCAAAAAACTACTTGGTTTTTGCCCAAAACTGCATGGAATTATGGGTACCCATAGAACTCTTTTTCATTCACATATCTTGAGGTTAGAGGTCAAGGAACCCCTTTAAAAATGGCCATGACAGTTTTTTCCTCAACAGAATTTAGCGTAACTTTGGAGCGTTATTTAGCCTCCTTTGTGACATGCAAGTACTGTATGACAATGATGACGATGACACCAAAGGATTTCTTAGGTTTTCTAGTTTCATATGATGCCAGTACCTTCACTCTAGCTTTAAAACTTTTAAAAACTAAAATCGATACAGTATTGCTTTGAATTTGAAATTTAATAATTGTCCTTTCAATTGTTGATTCTAAACTTTTTCTAAGATTGACACAGGTAAATTACTTGATTTCAGATCGAGTAATCACACAGAGAAGAAATCTAGAGTATTGGCCTGACTATTGGAGGACCCTGATTATAATACATGAAAGTAAAACACTAAATACTTCCATTAAAACCTCAGAACCCATCGGTCTGACGACGGACATGCCTCTTGGGGCAACGGGCTACATTTCTGGGGTTGTGGTGTAGCAAGCGGATATCCAGGCAGAGACTTCCTTTTCCATGCGCTGCTCATTGCTCACAGTCCGATTAGCAACTTGAGATCCGAGAACGGAGTTGGAGTTGAGAGACGGCGTGTACGACCGGATACTTTGACAATTAGCCAGTTTACGAGCTAATTTTAAAACAATAAAAAGCTAAATCATCGTCAGACGATAGCAGGTGGGTTCCCAGATTGCATTTCGGCCAATGTGTGCCGCCTCTTTTTCTCTCCACACAGACCGTTTACTTGAATTCAACCAAAGCCTGCTCGAACGTGTCGACTGGTCAATACTATTCGCACTACAAAGAGAAACCCGAATGCTTCCGATGCCAAAATCTTCTTGTTTAGAGACTACTTCCATTAAGGCATCATGTAAATGTAGCTTGACTATCAGTCACATACTGACACTCCTGTCAGGCTCTTGGAAGCGGTCAAATTGATTTCTTTTTGTCTTTATGAGCTCCTCATCTGTGACACCAGCAGTTCTTGGCTGCTTGACAGATGACTCGGTCCCCGGTGTGTTTCTGCACTCGACGTCGGAAGATGCTCTCGACTTTTACGCATCAGGACTTTATTTCCTCCGTGCACTAATCCTACACATACCTGATCCGTCTTTTATGTTTTTAAATCCAATCTTTTTTCCTTTAGTATGGATTACAAACATGTGTGTATATAAAAATACAAGAATAAGTATACTGAGTGCACTCCGTCAAGACAACTTTATCAACAATTGTGAATCGATTCAGAACCATAGCTCTTAAGTAAGAATCACAGTTCTTATGTGAATATATTTTTCCCCCACCACTACTTCAGACCTTGCATACACAATGTTTTTCTAAAATGAGCAGGTATAATATGGTGGAGGTGGAAAAATAGGGTTAAAAAAAGACTCTAGTAATAAAACATTGTTCATTAAAAAGGTACCCTGTGGAGTTTTTCTCCTGCACAAGCAGAAGGACGTACATGCATGCGAACTTGCACGCGAGTGACACGAAACCCATTCCTGCCAATGTTTCACATTATTCCAATGATCTTCCGGTGTCGGTAATGTGCCCAGAAACACAGAAATGCACTAACAAAAGCAGGGAAGACTGCAAGCTAGTAAAGATGAATGTAAACAATGCTTGAAAAACATGCTGGCATGGCCATTTTCAAAGGGGTCCCTTGACCTCTGACCTCAAGATATGTGAATGAAAATGGGTTCTATGGGTACCCATAATTCCATGCAGTATGTATATATATAAACTGGAAAAACAAAGTTCGGAAACTTGTGTTTGGTGGATTATTTCTCTGTTGTTACAATGCTAATTGGCATTGTATTTTACATCGTTGGAAAGCCTGTTTATTTACCTTCGCAATGATGTCCAACTTGTAAGGATCATGCATTTGTGGGATGAGCAGCACAGCTGATTATGTGGGTAGCGCCCAAGAAAAATTTGCCAAAATGCTCTGCCAATGATAAACAGTGTATTCTCATAAGGCTACCAGGAAGCCTGCAATGACTGCCCTTCACCGTCAGGCCCGTTTGCGCTGGTGTCGACAATACAGACAATGGAACCTGAACATGTGGGGGAATGTCATGTTCAGTGATGAGTCCAGGTTCTGTCTGCTAAAGTCGGATGGCAGGGTCAAAGTATGGAGACGACGTGGAGAACGCTATGCTGATTGTTGCACCGATGGAGTAACAGCTTTTGGTGGGGGCAGTGTCA
>CAKAKR010002339.1:0-18697 GCA_916700685.1 Adelosebastes latens | reverse complement strand
GGGTCCTCTTCGTGGAGTCCGACATGTTGCTCCGCCATGTTTCTACAGTAGCCCAGAACGGACAAACCAAACACTGGCTCTAGAGAGAGCCATTCATTTTTTTATGTTACCTGAAGGCCACCGTAGTTCTCTGACACACTTGTGAAACTGGGGTAACGTTAACCGCTGAGTGCAAAACCGTGGTACCGCCAGCCGTCATCTGACTTCTGTTGTTCCTAAAGTAGTGTTATTTTGGTAAGGATGGCCTCTGAGTGAGGCAAACGGTTTTGCAATTGGCTCACATTACGTGTCTTGAAAAGGGAGGAGTGAGCGGAGGGGTACTCAGTTGGTTGCAATCTGCAACCACACCACTAGATGCCGCCAAATCCTACACACTGTACCTTTAAATATGAAGGTACAGCCAGCAGCTGGTTAGCTTAGCATAAGCATCAGAAACAGCAATATGCCAGCAAAGACAGGGAAGAAGACTACAAGTTACCAAACATGGATGTCAACAATACAGGATTAGAAGTACTTTAAAAAAAAATCAAAATCAGCTTTGTAAATGTTTTATGAGGGAGGAAATGCATTCAATACAGTTGTCAGAGTTCAAGGATAGACACAATGTGTTTGGGTGAGCAACACTGAATGTGAACGGAATTTTAGTTTGTTTACAAGAAAAGTCCACTGGGCAGGTTAAAGTGCAGGGCTGCCATACAGAAACTATCTGTATTTAGGATCAACGCAGGGGAAACACAGCTGGGTATGAGGGATACAAAACCTGAACCCTGCAGCAACCGAGCAAAGTAATATAGCCTAATGAGTCGTCTTTCATCCGCCCCTTTGGAGGATGCCAAAACGAGCCTTTACGAGCCACTTTGTCTGTTGTCGCCTGTTTCAAATGATGGTCGAACTGTAATGATATGAGCTGTAATCTCCTGGGAGTCATTAGATCTGATCATTACACCGGTCCAATAACAGCCAAAGATTATGAGGCCATTTTATACAACCAACTGTTGATGACAACGCCATCATAGATCCTGCCAAACCATTTAAAGTGTGCTTTTTTAATCAACACTAAGATGACATCAAATTATTTCAACGACCACTTCAATTGACACATTTTAATGTTATTGAAAATTAATTGGAATATAAGGTGTGATGTAGATTTCTCCCTCATTCATAACTTGAACTCTTTGGCTTTGGCATATTTTTCCATTCTGTTTCCATGTATTTGTGTGTTACTGTATACAGTACGTGCACAAAATGTCTAGATTTGTAAGCGCAACAGAAAAGTGTCAAAGTTTGTCTGACAAATTTCTTACTATATCTCTCTTCTTTATCAAACAATAATCCCTGCAGTCTCACATTGATCCGTTTGTATCAAGGGCAAACAGTATGACTTCCTGCGCATGGACAAAGCGCACAGCATGCCTCAAAATGGAGGCCTATAGAGTCTCCCAGCATGTACCTGTCCATCCGTGTCTTACACACAGCTTGGTGGCCGGATGCCACCTTCGGAGAGACTGATACAGTCCTTGCTGTTCCTGTTTCTGCCTTCACTTTTTGTTCGAGATGGAGACATCGAAAAAAAAAGGACAGAGAGAAATTACACTTGATAAAGTATAAAGAAGATAGCAAAAATATGTCTTTGAACAACACCTTATCTCAGCAAGGATAATGTTCTACATTAAACATAGTTTCTTGGTAAATATAGAAGTACCTTGAATTCTCTCTGAATAACTGTATGTAATTGTCATGCTGTGCATTGCAAGTAGGGCCTTATGTGTCTGTCCTATTTTAGATTGTGTCAGGAATATGGTGTTATAAATGAACCAGACTAAAAGAGTCTAAAGCCGTGCTAGTGGCTCTGTGGGGCTGTATTTAGGAACAGTAGCGCTTAGAGCTAATGTTAAGTGCTTTAGCAGGTATAATATTTACCATGTTCATCATTTTAGTTTAGTGTGTTTGCGTGCTAATATTTCCTAATTATCACTAAACACAAAGCACAGCTGAGGGAATGTCATTAGTTTTGGGCACAAACTAGGGGTGTAAGAAAATATTGATACACAAGAATATTGCGATATTATGATGTGCGATATTGTATCGATTCTCCAATTTTTTTTATTGATTTTTTATCAATGTCTTTAAAGTCGACGGCCCGCCCGCTATTCGATCTTTCGGAGGCTGTAGTGGGCTCAGTCTTAAAGCTACAGTGAAGATACTGGCATCATATGAAACTAATAAACCTAAGGACCATGTCATACTAGCTTGTCGAGAAGGAGGCTAAATAACGCTCCAAAGTTACGCTAAATTTTGGCGAGGAAAAAATGGCATGGCCAATTTCAGAGGGGTCCCTTGACCTCTGACCTCAAGATATGTGAATGAAAATGGATTCTATGGGTTCTATTGCCACTTTATGATAATCACATGCAGGTTTTTGCATGTAGTATAAATGTGTTATTTTGGCCTACTCCAAAGTGGTGTATTTCTGGTGTGTCTTTATATTTTGAATGTTTTCCTAAAATTAGTTAAAAAAATCGCAATATATCGCCTTGCTTACAGGATCGCAATATATTGAATCGTTACCCCAGTACCATGATATGTATCGCATCGCCAGATTCTTGCCAATACACAGCCCTTGCATAAACAAATGTTGAACAAGTTTTAACCTGATGATGGCGCTACATGAAAAGTCAATAGTTCACAGTAGTAGTACTCAGTCCAGAAGTTGTTGAGATATTTCAGTCTGGAGCAAAATTGAGAATCTGTTGTTCAATAAAGATTATAAATGTCGAAAATATGTCAAGAATAATTTATCATTCTGTGCAATTTTATAATGATTTGTGACAAATGTTTTAGGAAGTCCCAGTTTCAGATTTGATTAGAATTGACTGAGGATAGAGTTTTAATTGAATACCTTCAATAATGTTTATGCGTTTTCTTGTTTATTTCCAAAGCATGGAATAGGAGGAGAAAAATAACTGATAACTAATAATAACTGAATGATAGATTTATGTGGCTTACAGACTATACATTATTTATTTATGAACCGAACCAGGCATACAGTGATTGTGACATGACTTGGTGCATAAATGTAGATTTTTGTTGTGTTTGTTTATATTTGTACATTATGTTTCTATTAATATTTATGTGTGGCTGTGTGCATATATTGATTTAATTTCCATTGCTGGATATCTCACAGTTATTCATTTGGCGGATGCTTTTGGCCAAAGCAACACTATGCAATATGGAGGCTGTTCATATTTGTATCAGGCCAATGTGTTGTACTGTTAGATGCTAGTGGGTATTCAGTACATATTGAAATTTTTGGTTTGTTGTTGATTAATGTGTCGGAATAAGCCATGAGGGATGGGTCATGTAAATTAATTACAGTTAATAATTGTACCTGTGTTTTCCTTATAGTTTTCTATAAAGACATTGAGGCTTGGCATGTGATATCGAGTTAAAGGAACAGTGTGTAACATTTCGGGGGATCTATTAGCAGAAATGGAATAAAATATTCATATTATATATTATATATTCCTCTTCATGGAGTCCGCCATGTTGCTCTGCAATGTAGAACAGAACGGACAAACCAAACACTGGTTCTAACCAGAGCTTTTCGCGTTTTTACGCTACCTGAAGGCCACCGTAGTTCTACGACACGCTTGTGAAACTGCGGTAACGTGAGCTGCAGAGTGCAATACTGTGGAACCACCAGCCGCTGTCTGACTTCTGTTGCTCCTAAAGTAGCGTTATTATGGTAAGGATGGCCTCTGAGTGAGGCGAAAGGCATTACCACAGTTTTGCACTCGGCAGCTCACGTTACCGCCATCTTAGAAAGGGAGGAGTGACTGGAGGGGTATTCAGTTGGTTGCAATCTTAAACCACACTACTAGATGCCACTAAATCCTACACACTGTACCTTTAAGGTACTCAGAGATGAACCCAATATGATACTATTATTGTCTACCTGACTTAGTTACCAGGTTGTTTTTCAACTGGTTGGAGTCTGTCAGCTGCACAACCTCCTCCATGGTGCTATGAATACACAAGCGTTGTTGGACACCCGATTTGACTTGTTATCAGGCCATTAAATAGGCGTTATCAGTCGCTATAAGCAAAACTAAAACTTCTTTCGGTTTAGGTAAAAAAAAAAAAATAAGACTTCGTTAAGTTTAGGGAAAAACATTTTTGGATTAAAATAACTACAGTATAAACACAAAGACATCTACACATTGTTGGTTTCACACGGGATGCGAAACCCTGTGTTTTGTGTCCCATCCATCGACCCCGACCTAGACTGACTGTGGAGTTTCACACTGTCTACAGCACCTGACTTCCTTTTTTGCTCCTGTCACAATTACTACAGTCACTAGAGGTCGCTGTCATCTTCTTTCATATCTTCTTTCGGTGATCTACCATGTGAATAGATGATAAAACCTACTAGTGGGTGTAGGAGGCCCCTATTGACCCCCATCTATGGCGCTTATAGAATCTTCTAACGCCTATTTAATAGCCTGTCAACAGTCTAATTGGTTGTGTTGGAGGTATTCTATATTTCTTCTTCCACATAACTTTGTAGGACAGGAAACTGAATTCACTGCCGTTTCATTTCCTTAATTCATGCATATTATGTTCTCTAACATGTCATTTTCTCTTACATGATGGAATGTAAATTAGTTAATCAAACACTGCTGCAATGGCAGAAAGAATGATATGTGTAGGATTTCTTAGCTTTTCGTCAGCATCACACCCGGAGCTGACATGCCCTGCCATTTTGAGTGCAGTTATTACAGTAAAATGTTGAAAGGTTGACAGCTAAAACAGACAATTATATTAACTGGCCCCTGGCCCTCTGTCAGCTTCCAAGAGTGGCCCTCAGGCTAAACTGTTTGAGAATCTCTGGTGTAATAAGCAAGAATGGCTGTCCTGATTAAACATGCAAGAGTCTGTGAGTATGTGTTTGTATATGTGTGTCTCTGTAATTTACCTCTACATCTACGGCAGCGCAATGAGTACAGCTGAGCTGTCAAATGTTTTGTCATTTAGGAGAGTTCTTCAGAGTTCAAGTGAATACCTTAGCATAGTTCAGCGCTTATAATGAATGATCTGTCAATTATTGAGACCCAGAAGATTCTTTGTTTGCCCTTATATATCTCATTTAAAAGTCCTCCAATGCAGTATGTCTCTCTGAGCTCCCTGGGTATCACACCTCAACAAGTAATTGGGGGACTAGTTAGCAACTCAGAGGCATGGACAGAGAGCTGTGTTGGCTCTCCAGCACCAACTAGTCCCACGGACTCCCACTCTCATTCAATTAATTATGAACCTGGGAGCTGAGTGGGAGCTGAGACCAACTTAAGGCTGTCTCATGCTTCTTGTTTCCTTGTTATAGTGATGTATCTCCAGGTAAACAGCGCTCTGTGGACACACTGCAAACCAGTGGTGGAGGAAAGAAGTATTCAGATCCTTTACTTGAGTAAAAGTAATAAAACCACACTGTGGAAATACTCCACTACTAAGTATGTAAGTATTATCAGCAAACATGTACTTAAAGGATCAGTGTGTAATGATTAGGGGGATCTATTGGCAGAAATGGAATATAATATTAACTAGAATGGCACTCAGAGAGCGCAAACCTCTGCCAAGGTGCCTGACTTTAAAAACAGATCACAGCTCACAGCTGGCGGTACCTTGAGGGGGTTGGCTTATTATTAACACGGTGTGTTTCCGTGTAACGTAACGCAGATGCCTCTCTCATTCAGCAGCCTTGTTACAGCTTTTTTTCGTACTCACCGTGGACGGCCAGCCGCTCCCGCACACACATCCACACATGTATCTCTCTGCTCGAAGAAGGAGGAAGAAGGCGTGGTCATGCGCGTCATCAGTTACACTGCGCATGTGTTATACCCTGTGGTCTTAATGCTCAGGCTGTTCGGAATTCTTAAAAAAATTCTTGAATCCAGATCATGATCCGGATCGCCACCAAAATGTAATGGATTGTTCACTGTGCTATACTCCACCCTTCCAAGAAATTTCTTTCAAATTCACCCGCGAACTTTTGGAGTAATCCTGCAAACAGAAGGACAGACAGACAGACAGACAAACAAACAAACCAACAAACCAACAAACCAACGCCGGTGAAACCAATACCTCCTTCCAAGGCCCTTGGCCTTGGCGGAGGTAATAAGTATGTTTTCTTTAGTGTATAATCATCTGAAAATAAGAATCGTTGTGTTTTCGTTACCTTAGAATGCATGCCATATTGCGCCGCCATGTTTGTACAGTAGCCCAGAACGGACACACCAAACTCTGTTAACTCTTCCTGCTGGGGCCAGAGTCGATAACGTTACTCGCTGCCGTCGTGAAGACGCGAATGGCCCTCTCTAGAGCCAGTTGTTGTAAGAGTAGTGTAGGTCATTTGGAGCGGAACCAGTGCTTAAAGTGTGTGTGTGGGAGGTGAGTGGTAAAGCAAGAGAAAGAGAGAGCAGTGGCTACGACAGGAGCGAGTAAGGTTATCGACTCCGGCCCAAGCAGGAAAAGGTTTGTCCGTTCTGGGCTACTGTAGAAACATGGCGGTTTATTATGGTGGACTCCGTGGAGAGGACCTGCTCCCTATGGTGATATAAACGACTCATTCTAAGGTAACAAAAACACGATTCTTATTTTCAGGTGATTATACACTAAAGAAAACATACTTACTTAACTAACTTACTTAATAATTTATTCCATTTCTGACAATATATCCCCCAAAATGTTACACCCTGTTCCTATAAAGTATGAGAAGTAAAAGTACTCAATGTACAGTAAAATGTTCCCTGTCAGTGTTTTACTTATGTGTATGATATTGTGGGATTAATAATACTGCTGCATTAATGTCTATGCTGCATTTTACTGCTGTAGATTTTGATGGTTGTGCTAATTTTATTTTAACTCCTTTATATTCTGTTGGCTAGTTTAATCTACAGCAATGCATCATATTCTATAAGATCATCATATGTTTGTAGCGTCGCTGGGTGTATATATATATATATATATATATATACCTTTCAGCATATTGTAATTCAAGTGTTCTGAGAGATAACTAGACTTCTGCACCTCCTCATGGCTCTGTTTTCAGGCTGTAAAACATCTAGCCCGTGACGGGAAACTTTGACCAATCACAGGTCATTTCATTGAGAGAGCGTTCCTATTGGCTGTGCTCCGGTCATGTGACCAGAACTTGGCGTTCCTTCACCATATTTCAAAATGGCGGCAGCGTGACAAACTTTCTCATTTTACAGCTAAACCGTGCACTACAAGATGATTCTGAAAACATTTGAGGTGAGAAATAGGCATTAACGAAACATAATATTGATTCATATTTGATCAGCGCGGCCTAGTTTGACCGTTTGGTCAGAGTTCGCGAGTGATTGACAGCCGGCTATCATGGACAGCAGACCTCAGATCAGCTCTTACTGCTTGTTTTCCTCTGCTCTGTTAAATCTTGCAGATGCCGTTAGAAGCACCAGAGGACACAGAGGCACATGATTTTTCTCAGGTTACCTGTTTCATGTACTACTGTCACGATATAGCGACCGTTTTATAAAAATAACTTTTTTGAATCATTTTTGCTCCAATCTCACCTACTTCAGCTTTAAGTAACTGTACATAGTTATATTCCACCACTGCTGCAAACTATGCTGTCTTGGTGTGAGGACTCTATGTGTTAAAATGCAGAAAAGTGCTGATGGGTAAAGACAGAAAAAAAACTATAGCTACAGTATGTTGAATCACTGTAAACTCATTTCTCTGTTGTGTCTTCATTATTTGCTCTGATGCCTGGCATCCAACTTTAGGACTAGTTCTACTGCACATCATGCAGCATTCAGCTGTCTGAAGATAAGCCAGTCTGACTGCTGCAATTTGCTCATGAGATGCTAGTCCGTGTCTTCTTCTGTTATTCCCTTCATGATCAAAGGATGTTAAAGGATGAGCTCCCCACAAATACTTTCAATGTAGCATAATTTTCCATATCTATTATTCAATTGTTTTATTTTCTAAGTAGTGTAGCATTTAATTTTGGAGTTTTCTGGTAGATTTTTCTGTATATGACACTACTGTACCTTAGAGACTAGTAAGCGCTATACATGGCAGCTGGAAAATTACAATAGCAGTATGCCTCTTCACACTTTGGCAAGTGCTCACAAGCCCAGCACATTTTTGCAAGTGCAGCATAAACATGCCACAAAAAAAAAAAAATGAGTCAAGCTATGCCTTCAAAGTACCATCACTATCCTTAATTACTAATTTCACTGTCATCAAAAACCTACTGTGTGCTCACGGAATCAAAGAGGAAAGAGGCGGTCAGACAGACGTGCTGCTGCCATATGTCACTTTCTTTACACTGTGGTTTTCTGCTGCAACATTTGTACATGAATAATGTAGCCCGTTTTGTTTTCTGCTCTGTATGAATTATTGATATAACGTGTTGAGGTGTACATTTAAATGCAGCATATTGATTTGAATCTACCCTGATTTGTTGGAATGAATGAAAATGCCAAAATGTTCAGCTTTGACCTTCTGTTTGATGCATGAATTTAGGCAGAGGCAGGTTGATCAGTAAGTGAGTCTCCTTTCATCAAAAGAAACATCTCCTCCCATTTTATGTAAAATACTTTTGCACAGCCCAAACGTTTCCATTAGGAGAAACGTGCTGCAGCTTCAGAAACAATGCCAATTCAAAAACAAATGAAAATCCAAAACAAATGCAACAACGGAAACGTGCTGCAAATGAAAAAATGTGCTGCAGAAAGCCAAAACTAATACATGAACAGCAGACACGCTGCAAATACAGAAACCAAGCAAAGTCAAAAACACAGAAACCCAGAAAACATTTTTTTTACAATATTATGAAAGAGCTAACACTAGCTATGTAAATCTGTTGCTCTTCTATAATATTGTAAAAGAAAATCTTGGTGGAAAATCAAGCTGTTCCACTTAGCGCTCCTCCTAGAGGCCGAGAACTACCGTTGTGTTGTGTGTCTGAAAAGTGAAGCTAATGAGGAAGTGCCTTAAACTTGCATTCTTTCTAACAGCCAGCAGGGGGCGACTCCTCTGGTTGCAAAAAGAAGTCTGATTGTATAGAAGTCTATGAGAAAATGACCCTACTTCTCACTTGATTTATTACCTCAGTAAACATTGTAAACACGAGTTTATGGTCTCAATCACTAGTTTCAAGTCTTCTTCAATAAAGCATGATGTTCATTTAGTGAATTATGGTCCCATTTAGAGTCAAATAGACCATAAAGCAGGGTATGCTTTAGGGCGTGGCTACCTTGTGATTGACAAGTCGCTACCACGGCGTTATCTGGTCTGGGAATTGTCCGAGTTTTCGTCTTACAACTATAACCCTTTCACAGTTTGTTTTCAGTTTGTTTAAGTTAATTATAACCCCTTTGGTCGCCTAAAAATTTCTTATTCACCTTTCAGTTGTACTTAGCTCCACCCTCTCGTGTCACTTCTGTTTGCAAAAGGCAAGGCAAGGCAAGGCAGCTTTATTTGTATAGCACATTTCAACAACAGGGCAATTCAAAGTGCTTTACATAAACAATCAAGAACATTGCGACAAAGTGCAAAAGAACATTAAGACATAATTAAAACAGTTATAAAAACATAAAAACATTGAAACATTAAAGATTAGAAAATAAAAACAAGCTAAAAATAAAAATAATAAACAACAACATTGCGACGGCCAAAGACCAAGATGGTGCCGGCCAAAATGCCGAACTCGAGGCTTCAAAACGGCAGTCCACAAACCAAAGGGTTACGTCACGGTGACTACCTCCACTTCTTATGTACAGTCTATGGTTGACTGGATATGCAGCGTTTTTCTGTTGCATTTATTTTCAGGGTTCTTGTTTTTTTGGAGTTGCTTCATTTCTGTAGTTGCAGCATTTTTGCTGTTAATGTATTTGTTTTGGCTTTCTGCAGCACGGTTTTTCATTTGCGGAAAATTTTCGTTGTATTTGTTTTGGATTTTCATATGCGTTTTTAAATTGGCATTGTTTCTGTAGCTGCAGCAAGTTTCTCCTAATGGAAATGTTTTGGGCTGTTGTGGTGCATTTTCCTTTGTCGGCCACTGTTAAAATGGCATAAAATGAAAGTGAATGTTGTCTACCACTGCAAATGAAACTATCATACAACATTTAACATGTATTTTGTGTTTAAACTTACAGTTTGCCCCTTTAAAGACAGATATCTTAATGTGTTTTCAGGTTAACAGCCATGAAATGTTTATGGCAGTTGAACACAGAATATAACTTTGTCAAATGCACTATTCAGCATTATCTTGAAAATTGATGGGTACACCAAAGCTTTAATGCTCTTTGCATGCCAGCTATTTTGAGATTATATATTTATATATTTGCCTTCATTTGAGCATTTCCTTTTGTTTGAATTTTAATTAATCTTTAATAATACCATCCAGAATAAGAATAAAAGCCCTTTCTCCTCCTATAATAATCTGGTGCCATAACAAGCCTAGTCAGTGTGTTATTAGGCTAAGCCACGCTGAATGTTCGTCTCTCATTTTGGGTATTCTTCATTGCACCCTCCTGGCATATCCTCGGTGGTTTCATTATATAACCAACACATTTTTGCTACAATATGTCGGGTTATTTAATGAAAGCATTGTGGCCATAATGGCAGGGGATTAGAACTAATCCACACAGGAACTTTGCTGATAAGTGGAGACATAAAAGCAGCGCCTGTTCACAGCGACTGGTTCATCTTCTCTGTAAATTTTTAGACCAGTAGTTTATCACACAAAAAGTAAGCTATTCTTAAGCACTGGTTCTCTCAGGCTTATGGGTATCTTTTTTTTATTACAAACCGAAGAAGGGAAACGGGTATTAAAGGCCAACCAGTGCACAATGTATAGTAGAATCCTCAATCCTCAATAAATACATACTTGTGTATGAGTTTGTGTAGGTCTTTGTGTTTAACCGCTATGAGCCCTATTTCCACATGATGGAGACGTATCTCGCTATGAACCGCGAGTCAGTTCCAGTAAGACTAAAGTGCAGTTTTGTGTGGTGTTCTCAATTTGTGCTCATATATTGTACGAGAGGTCTGAGCAGACCTGACCCTCCTGAAAAGGGGCCATTACTTTTTGTGACTTCTCGCCAACATCTGAAAGGGTTTCCTGGGGAAAACACACAAAGGATCCCATAATTTTGTGTCCTTTTATGTCTGTGTGCACCAGTGTGTTCGTATACTGAAGAGTAGCCTATCGTATATACTGAAACAAAGACAGTTTCTTCGAACCTCATTATCGCTGCCATGCAACTGTTGTAGATAGCCGACCTTAAATTGCTGTTGTTGCAGTTATCTGTCTCAACTTTTTGCCTGCAGCAGTTTATACCAATTACTTTCATGTGAAAACAGCAAGTTACAGTTCAGCTGTGTGGTAAAAAAATATGTTTTGGATTATTATTTTAAATTCAACAAGTGCCTTCATCAGAAATGATTCAGAATTGATTGCAGAGTAGGGTTGCAACTAACGATTATTTTCATTTTAAATTAATCTGTCTATTATTTTCTCGATTAATCAATTAGTTGTTTGGTCTATAACATGTCAGAAAATGGTGAAAAATGCAGATGAGTGTTTCCTAAAGCCCAAGATGACGTGCTCAAATGTTTTGTCCACAACTCAAAGATATTCAGTTTACTCTCATAGGAGTAAATAAACCTGAAAATAGTCACATTTAAGAAGCTGACATTTTAATAATAACATTTGGTGATAATTTTAATAGTTGACAACTAATCAATTAATGGTTGCAGCTCTATTGCAGAACGTTCAACAGCAGGAACACTGAGTGCAGAAGGTCTCCCTATGTTGTGGTTCCTGAGAACTCAGATTGACCAGTTACCCACAATGCATTGTGGTCCTTGTCACTGCTTGGCTTGGAAAAAAAAACACTGCAAACTGTTTACTCTGAGCCACCTGGGCACCCCTGTAGTCTGACACTTGAAATGCTAGAAATTACTGACTTAAACGGCTTCATTATGTTAGAAATTGCGCCTGTCACGTTAAAAGCATTGCATCTTAGCTTAGACGCAGTCATGCTGGTTTTTGCCACTTAAATCTCATTGTTCCCTGTTGAGACTGAAAGTTTATTCTTGACCTTGGAAACAGCAGACCAGAGCAGTCTCACCACAAGATCTACTCAGTATATATACTGTACGGAGTTCTGTTCCCAACCTGATCACACAATCTCCATCAGCAGATTGATGGTTTTCATGGAAATGAAAAGGTTCAAGTTAAATTTAATGTTCAAGTATTTTTTATTCTCATTTCATTCATTATTTGTTGTTTCCAGTGTTCCAATGAACTTTGAATCTCAATGTTTAAGGCTAATTCCTGAAAGTCCTGAAAATTTTAACAACTACATTTTCATGGACAACTCTTTGTTGTGAAGGAAGATCATGTACTCTAATTGAAAGCTCTAGAAAAGCTACTGAATGGACCTTGTGGAGAGATTTTTTTTGTTGGCTTATCATTGCCATTTTCATACATATGTGTGTACCTTTTTATGGCTTCACTGCCACTGGATTTTTTTAAATGCAAATTCTTATTCAAGTTTGCCATCATTTGGATGCAGCTAAATAACTAGATGTACAATTTTGTCATTGTAATTTCTTAAAAAGGGCAACAGAGACTGGCAGGAGAGCAAACGGGGGAGGAATGCAATAGTTAGCCAGTGGGTGTTTTGTCTCAGTAGTCAACATCTGTTGAGTCAGAATGTCGTGTTAACATCGGCACATGTGCATTTATATCTAGATGTGATGAAGAGAAGCAGAAACAGTATTATCCAGCGTCTGCTGTTTTGACCAGATGGCGGAGATCAAAACCAAAAATTGGCCTGAAAGACAAACAGCACAGACCTTGTCACCCTCTTAGTTTTGTAATGTACTGTACTTTGGTGTTGGAGCTGCAAAAACAGAAGGAAGACA
This sequence comes from Adelosebastes latens, assembly GCA_916700685.1. Taxonomy (NCBI): domain Eukaryota; kingdom Metazoa; phylum Chordata; class Actinopteri; order Perciformes; family Sebastidae; genus Adelosebastes; species Adelosebastes latens. Next base: position 5,716 of record CAKAKR010002339.1, on the reverse strand, counting down.
TATACAAAAGTAAAATGCTTTGAGCTTCCGCTCTGCTGTTAGATTAAAACCTGTAGCAGTTATCTTTGTTTCTTCACTATTGTGTGAAGAAAGAAAGGCATAATAAAGCTGGAGTCTAGTTACAATAGAAAACTAAATGTGAATCATTAGTTTCCATACATGTGGCGGCTGTGGCTTTGGAGGCAGAGCAGGTCGTCCACTAATCGGAAGATCGGCGGTTCGATCTGCATGTCGAAGTATCCTTGGGCAAGATACTGAACCCCTAATTGTCACTGCTACCGTTCACTGTTGGCCTGGAAAAAACACTAGAAACTGTTTACTCTGAGCCACCTGGGCACCCCTGTAGTCTGACAATGCTAGAAATTACTCACTTAAGTGGCTTCATTATGTTAGAAATTGCGCCTGTCACGTCAAAAGCATTGCATCTTAGCTAAGACGCAGTCATGCTGGCTTTTGCCAATTAAACTTCATTGTTGCCGGTTGAGACTGAAAGTTTATTCTTGACCACGGAAACAGCAGCTGACAAGAACAGTCTCAACACAAGATCAACTCAGTGCAATAGCTGTTCCGACCAGTTTACACAATCTCTATCAGCAGATGGATGGTTGTCATGGAAATTAAGATCAAGTTAAATTTGTAAGTATTTTTTACTCTCATTTCATTAATTATTTGTTGTTTCCAATGTCAAGAATGAGCTTTGAATCTTAACGTTTAAGGCTAACATAAATGAGAAGTCATGAAATTGCTCAGAAAAAAATTAATAAAATGAACATCTACATACATGGGCAACTCTTTGCTGTGAAGGAAGATCATAACTTCTAACTGAAAGCTCCGGAAAGCTACTAAATGGACCTTCTGGTGAGATTGTTTTTAGTGGCTTATCAGTGCCATTTTCATACATGTGTGTGTCTTTTTTGGCTTCATTATATAAATGTCAGCATTACTAATTACTATGCAATATACATAGACTGTATATAAGAAGTGAAAGTAGCCACTGTGATGTCACCCATTGGTTTTGTGGACTGCCGTTTTGAAGTCCCGAGCATTTTGTCCGTCTCCCTCTTGGCTTTTTGCAACCAGAAGTGACACGAGAGCATGGAGCTAAGTGCAACCGTCATAATAAGACATTTTCCGGCGACCAAAAACGTTATAATTAACTTTCATGAACTGGAAACACACTGTGAAAGGGTTAAAGTTGAAAGACGAAAAGACAACTCCCAGACTGGACAACGACGTGGTAACGACCTGTCAATCACAAGGTAGCCACGCGCTAAAACATCCCCTGCTTTATGGTCTATTTGACTCTAAATGGGACCATAATTTACTAAATGAACATCATGCTGTATTGAAGAAGACTTGAAACTAGTGATTGAGACCATAAACTCATGTTTACAATGTTTACTGAGGAAATAAATCAAGTGAGAAGTAGGGTCATTTTCTCATAGACTTCTATACAATCAGACTTCTTTTTGCAACCAGAGGAGTCGCCCCCTGCTGGCTATTAGAAAGAATGCAAGTTTAAGGCACTTCCGCATTGGCTTCACTTTTCAGACTCAGAGGTAGACAACTGGCAACATATTACACTACAAGTTTTTACTTTAACAAACACTAACAAATCCCCAATAATGACAATATCAATCATACAGGTCCACTCAACCCTATCAAAGGCCATCTCTGCATCCAGAGAGAGAAGAGCCGTATCCCTTTTTCCCTGTTGGTTATATAGGATATTGAGAACATACATTACATTATGAAACCCTTGTCTTCCCTTTTATAAACCCATTTTGATCATCCTCCACAATACCTGAAAGTACACCCTCTAGCCCTTTGCCAAGATTTTACTGAGGATTTTATCCGTTTTTATCAGACATATGGGACTGATATTCTCACATTTAGTATTAGTTTACCTGGTTTTGGAAGCAGGATTATCAAAGCCTCTCTCGTCGAAACAGATAGATAACTATAAATATAAGATTCCAAATACATGTCAAAAAGAGGAGTTATCAATTTTATCCTTAACGTATTTATATAAGTCAGTTGGGAGGCCGTCTGGCCCTGCTGCTTTTCCAGCCTATAGTGTCTGATATCTCAACTCTGCTTAGTTGTTTATCCAGAGTTTTCTTACTTTCTTCAGTTATCTTGGGAATGTTAAGTTTGTCTGAGAAATTTAGTCTGGATATCAACACTGACAGTGTACTCAGATCTGTAGAGGTTTACATAGACATTTTTAAATGCTGCATTCATTTCCAGCGGATCAACTATAATATTCCTGTTTGCATCCTCAACATTAGTAATTGTCCTCTCTGTTTGCTGTTGTTTGATGCACCATGCAAGGAGTCTACCAGACTTTTCTCCTTGATCGTAGTTTGAGCCTCATTACATTTGCAGCAGCCTTATCAGGTGTTAACTCATTGTATTGAGTTCTAAGTAATAATAATTGCTTAGAGATGTCATGTTTATTCAGCCCTTCTCTGAAAACTCTTCTTCTCAATCAGCTGTCTTCAGCTCTAGTTATGCACTGTTCTGCCTCCTTAATAGCATTCTTAATAGCTGCCAATACGCCTTCTATTTCAGTAAGAAAATCTTGTTTGTAGAGCCATCATGATGTCCATAGTGGAGGGATTTTCCATGTTTTCAGTGTCATCGGCGTTACCTGCCTCGGCAGGGCCTTCGAAGTCGGGTCCCGGCACGTTTTCGTCATTAACGAGCCCTTCAGTTGTCCTAGGTTAGTCACTTTTTTCAGCATATTCTTTTGTGTACACCTATACTTTCAAGTTGTGACACTTTTTACATTGATCGGGATTGTTTAGATATTATTAATTTCAGGATTAGCAACAGAGCAGGAGCCATAACCGGAAGTCCACTGGATTTTTTGTAATGCAAATTCTTATTCAAGTTTGCCATCATTAGGGTGCAGCTAATTAACTAGATGTACAATTTTGTCATTGAAACTTGTTGAAAAGGGCAACATATACTGAAAGGAGAGTAATGAAATAGTTAACCTGTGGGAGTTTTGTGTCAATCGTCAATCTGTTGAGTCAGAATGTCGTGTTAACATCAGCACACATATGTATTTATATCTAGATGTGATAAAGAGGAACAGCAACAGTATTATCCAGCTTCTGCTGTTGTGACCAGATGGCGGCAGAGATAAAAAAAAAAAGAAAGAAAAGAAAAAGACAATGGCCTGAAAGACAAACAGCACAGACCTTGTCACCCTCTTTTGTAATGTACTGTACTTTGGTGTTGGATCTTCAAAAACAGAAGGAAGACCTATACAAAAGTTAAATTCTTCCTTTCTGTTGCTGCCCCTTAAAATGTCTTTTGTTAGGTTAAAACTCGTAGCAGTTATCTTCGTTTCTTCTCTATTGTGTGTAGAAAGAAAGGCAAAATAAAGCTGGAGTCTACAAGTTTACTTAAAATAGAAAACTAAATGTGAATCATTCGTTTATGGCCATACATTTAATCTGAACCGTGCTTATATGCTGAGAAGAGAAGAACAATAGATCACATTAATGTCCAGGAGCAGTGACTCCGCTGGTTGCCTGGCAACCTCACATTGACGACTACAGGAAGTCATTGCGCCCGGCCATGAAATAGTCCGGCTCATACTTGCCAACCCTTCTGATTTTCCCGGGAGACTCACGTTTTTCATTGCCCACTCCTTGTTTCCTCCCGGGGTCACATTTCTCCTGTATTTCTTCAGATTTATGGCAGATTTTCATGTTTTTTTTTTTCATTTTCGTTATCTGAAGCTGTTTCTGACACTGGACAGCATCTATAAGCTCTGTTTCCACCCAGACGACAATAGAGCTACACCAAATATAATTTCCCGGCGGAAGAGAGCAGTCTATGCTCGCGACGCAGCGCAGTTTGAGCTCCTGTTTGAGCTGTGCTTGCCGCTGGGTTAAGCACACATCACAGCGTGCAGCGCCCAAAGTGGGGCTTCGCTTGACGTAGCGAAAAGCCGCCGTGCTGCAACGCAAGCATTTGGAAATAACGGGTTTCAGAACGCAGTAGTGCCATTGTCACGTCGTGTCTGAAAGGGCCTTCAGTGAGTGAGAGACGGAGAGAGAAATTGAGACACTATCTGAAAAAAAATACTCAAGCAGGGGCAAAAAAATGTATAAAAACTGATGAATATTAGTTTATGCTAGAGATACACACAAGTTTACGCCAGAGGGGCGAATTATTAATTTTTCTTTTCTGAGAATTAAAGGTAAATTAAAAGTTTAATATAAAAATGCTGTTGCAGTATAATTATTTTGTTATTTTCAGTCTTTTAAAGTCACCAGAATGCAGGAAACAAAGTTTCTGAAACTCAATTTTTTCTGGGGGAGGACCAGCAGACGCCCCGCTTGGGTTTTAAAATCCTCCCTATTTTTAAGGTCACATGGTTGGCAAGTATGGTCCAGCTTATAAAAACCCCCATTAAACCCCAACTTGTCATTTTTACACATTGTTTTTTGTAAGTATTAAACAGATGAGATATAACATGCTGGTAGGTTGATTTTGTTACTTTTGGACTGAGCCCGGCTAGCTGTTTCCCCATGTTCCTCCAGTCTTAATGCTAAGTTAACCAGCTGCTGGCTGTAGATTCATATTTACCATGCAGACATGAGAGTGGTATCAATCTTCTCATCTAACTCCTGGCAAAAAAGCAAATAAGTGTATTTATATATACAAATATACATACACAACATATACAAACTGTCAAACTATTCTTTTAACACTGCTGTCAAATATACTATAACCTAAAATAAATTTTTAGTTGTAAATGGAAATTTTGTCTTTCAGCACTATAATTTAATATCTTTTTCTAAATTCCAGATAGAGATCACAGTGTGCAGCGTTTCTGAAAGCTTCTGTGCTGGAAACATTAAAAATGCTTCAGTCGCAGATGCAAAGTCTAACAAAACATTCGTATTACTGGAACACCGTCCTTGTTAGTCATTTGCAGTGTGAGTTGAGCAGCACTCACAAATTTACCAAACAGAAATGCTGATAAAAGCAGAGAGAGGAAATGTGGCCAGTTTCTGTAAGTACTCGGGGGAGAGACTCACACAATGCACATGCAAAACCCAAACACAGACTGCAGTGCTGACTAATGAGAAACAAATGGATTCATTGAGATAAATTGTTCATTAGTGTTTGCCATCGTAGTTTGTTGGGGATTTGAAAAGTTCAGTGCAATTTGTGTTTACAGAATTAATGGTTTCATCAGTTTAATTCTACCAGGAGGCGTCATTATTCCTCTGCTAAGGTAACCCTGACAGATACAGTCTATCACTGGTCCTCCGCTATACCGTCCTCATCTGTTACCACACAGCGAGATTTAGGAGGCCAAATGAGAGGCTGGAGTGTTTTACGTCTATTTGCTAACTAAATGTTTAAAAAAGGTTGAAATACACACAGTCATGTTGTCATTAAGGTCTGATATATGTTCTATAAGTGTATTTATTTATTGTGGATTTCGTGTTTATTTGTTGTTATATTGTCATTAAAGCAGCAGTAGGTAGAATTGGAGCAAATATGATTAAAAAAAGTTATTTTTATAAAACGGTCACTATATCCTGACAGTAGTGCACGAGACAGGTAATCTGAAAAAAGTAATGTGCCTCTGTGTCCTCCGGTGCTCCTAATGGCATCTGCAAGATTTCACAGACCGGAGGAAAACAACCAATCAGAGCCGAGCTGGAGCCTTGCCGTCTCTGAG